>JAGTXW010001500.1:574113-602728 GCA_020226075.1 Hydropotes inermis
CTTGCAGTGGCTTGAATGCATTCTTGTCTTTCATCTCACAAGATGAAAGGTTTATCTTAATCCCCTGTGGAGACCTTAGAGGTAGCCCTAGCTCCCCTCCTCATCTTGGCAGGAATCCTCGCATCCCTTTGACACCTCGAGAGGCATGCGGAGTTCATTGCTTCAAAAAGTGAAGACCCCTGACTCCTTTTGAAAATTGAATGGAATCCCAATATCCCTGTGGCAACTGGAAAGGGACCCTGGGTCTCCCGCCCCACCTCAAGAAGCATCCCTATTGCACTGCGAAGCCTTGAAGAGATTCGTTAGGTGTCTTTCATAACTAGACAGGAGTCCTGACATTGCTGAACAAACACGAGTTTTGAAGGGCCATCCCCACCATAACTCGAGAATATATTGCAGGTTCCTGCCGCAATAGAGAAGAATCATGAGACATCCCCCTCGCCGTGAGATGAGGTGCCATTCCCCTGCATTACATGCAGAGCAGTTCCATTTTCCCCATCAAACACATAAGGAGCCTTGACTTGCTTGATGGAACTCCAGAGAGTCGCCAAGAAAACTGTCACAAGTCTAGAGGGACCCTGAGGTCAACACAGCAATGTGAAAGAGCTCCGTGTACCCCAGATAACCTCGAGATGAGCCCCAATTCCCTTGCATTGCATGCAGAGCAATCCTGCATTTCTCATCAAACACAGCAAGTGGGTTCACTTCCTTTAGGCAATTCCAGAGATTCCCCGAGATCACCGTTCCAAGTCTAGAGAAACACCATGTTCAGTACAGCAACTCGAGGAAAGCTCCATGTACCCCAAATTGTCTCGAGATGAGCACTGATTCCCTGCTTCATTTCAAGAGGTATGCCAAATTTCCACAGGTGCCTCAAGAGGAGGCTTCTCTCAGCAATAGGTATGTGGCAGGGACCCTGAATTTTCTGCCTCAAGTGGAATGGACACCGGGATGTCCTGACTCAAAGGAAGGCTGGATTTCCCTGCAGGAGGTTGAATGCATGCTGATCTTTTACCTCAAAAGATGAAGGGATGTCTGAATCCAATGTGGATGCCCTAGAGAAAGCCCTAGATCCTCGACTCATTTCAACAGGAGACCTCACAACCCTTTGACACCTCGAGAGGCATGCAGAGATCAATGCTTCAAAAAGTGAAGATGCCTGACACTTTATAATTGATAGGAAACCCAATATCCCTGTGTCAACTGGAAAGGGACCCTGAGTCTCTGCCCTCATATCGAGAAGTGTCCCTATTGCCCTTCCAAGCCTTGAAGAGATTCCTGAGGTATCCCACATAAATAGACAGGAGTTCTGACGTTGCTGAATAAACGTGAGTTTTGAAGGGCCATCCCCGCCATAACTCGAGAATATAATACAGGTTCCCACCCTAACTCGAAAAAAAACATGACACTTCCCCATTGCCGCGAGATGAGGCCCGATTCCCCTACATTTCGTGCAGAGCAATTCCGTCTTCCCCATCAAACATGTAAGGAGCCTTGACTTGCGTGATGGAACTCCAGAGAGTCCCGAAGAACACTGTCACAAGTCTAGAGGGACCCTGAGGTCACTGCCGAAATCTGAAATTGCTCCCTGTACCCCAAATCAAATCAAGATAAGGCCCGATTCCCCTGCATTGGCTCTAGAGCCATTCCGCGTTCCCCATCAAACACGATAAGTGCCTTGACTTCGTTTAGGCAAGTCCAGAGATTCCCCGAGAACACCGTCCCAAGTCTAGAGGAACACCAAGTTCAGCACAGCAATGTGAGGAAAGCTCCATGTACCACACATCGCCTCGAGATGAGAGCTTCAACTTAAGTGGTATGTCAAATTTCCACAAGCACCTCAAGAGGAGGCTTCTCTCAGCAATAGGTATGTGGGAAGGACCCTGAATTTGCTGCCTCAAGTGGAATGGACACCGAGATGTCCTGACTCGAAAGAAGGCCGGATTTCCCCGCAGTGGCTTGAATGCAGGCTCGTCTTTCATCTCCCAAGATGAAGGGATATCTCAATCTTCTGTGGATACCCTAGAGAAAACCCTAGGCCCACGCCTCATCTCGACAGGAGTTCTTACGTCCCTTTAACACCTAGAGAGGCATGCAGAGTTCATTGCTTCAAAAAGTGATGATGCCTGACTCCTTTTGACAATTGAATGGAATCCCAATATCCTTGTGGCAACTGGAAAGGGAACCTGGGTCTCCCAACTCACCTCAAGAAGCGTCCCTATTGCACTGTGAAGACTCAAAGAGATTCATGAGGTGTCCCTCGTAACTAGACAGGAGTCCTGACATCACTGAACAAACACGAGTTTTGAAGGGCCATCTCTGTCTTAACTAGAGAATATAACCCAGGTTCCTGCTGTAACTCGACAAAAACCATGAGACTTCCCCCTCGTGGCGAGATGAGACCCGATTCCCCTGATTGCATGCAGAGTAATTCCGAGTTCCCCATCAAACATGTCAGGAGCACTGACTTGCTTGAAGGAATTCCAAAGAATCCCCAAGAACATTGTCACAAGTCTAGAGCGACCCTGAGGTCACCGGAGCAATGTGAAAAAGCACCGTGTACCCCAAATCAACTCAAGATAAGGCTCGATTCCCCTGCATGGGCTCCAGAGCCATCGCACATTCCCCATCAAACAAGACAAGTTGCTTGAGTTCCTTTAGGCAACTCTAGAGTTTCCCCAAGAACACCGTGCCTAGTCTAGAGGAACACCAAGTTCAGCACAGCAACTCAAGGAAAGTTCTGTGTACACCAAGTCGTCTGGAGATGAGAGCTGATTCCCTGGCTTCGACTCAAGTGGTATGCCAACTATCCACCAGCACCACAAGAGGAGGCTTCTCTCAGCACTAGGTATGTGGCAGGGACCTTGAGTTTGCTGCCTCAAGTGGAATGGACACCGAGATGCCCTGTCTCGAAAGAAGGCCAGATTTCCCTGCAGTGGCTTGAATGCTGGCTCGTCTTTATCTCACCAGATGAACGGATGTCTGAATCCCCTGTGGAGACCCTAGAGAAAGCCATAGGTCCCAGCCACATCTCGACAGGAGGCCTCACATGCCTTTCACACCTAAAGAGCCACGTGGGGTTCAGTGCTTCAAATTGTGATGATGCCTGACTCCTCTTGAAAATTGATAGGAATTCCAGTATCCCTGTGGCAACTGGAATGGGACACTGGGTATCCCTCTTCAGCTAGAGAAGCGACCCTATTGCCCTGCCAATCCTCACACTGATTCCCGAGGTGTCCCTCGTCACTAGAAAGGAATCCTGATGTCGTTGAACAAACATGGGTTTTTAAGGGCCATGCCCACTCTAACTCGAGAATATACCCCAGGTTCCCACCGAAACTCAAGAAAAATCATGAGACTTCTCCCTTGATGCGAGATGAGGCCCAATTGCCCTGCATTACATGCAGAGTAATGCTGTGTTCCCCATTAAACACATAAGGAGTCTTGACTTGTTTGATGGAACTTCAAAGAGTCCTCAAGAACACTGCTACAAGTCTAGAGGGACAGAGAGGTCATCTCAGCAATGCAAAATAGTTGCTTGTACCCCAAATTAACTTGAGATGAGGCCCGATTCCCTTGCATTGGCTCCACTGCCATCCTGCATTCCCCATTATAGAAGACAAGTGGCTTGACTTCCTTTAGGCAATTCCATTGATTCCCGGAGAAACAGTCCAAAGTCTAGAGGAACACCAATTTCAGCACAGAAACTCGAGGAAAGCTCTCTGTACCCCAAATCATCTCGAGATGAGAGCTGATTCCCTGTCTTCAACTCAAGAGGTATGCCAGCTTTCCACAAGCACCTCAAGAGGAGTCTTCTCTCAGCAATAGGTATGTGACTGGGACCCTGAATTTCCTGCTTCAAGTGGAATGGACACCGAGATGCCCTGACTCGAAAGGAGGCCGGATTTCCCTGCAGTGGCTTGAATGCACACTCGTTTTTCATCTCAGAAGATAAAGGGATGGCTGAATCACCTGTGGAGACCCCAGAAAATGCCCTATGTCCCCGCCTCATCTCGACAGGAGGCTTCACATCCCTTTGACACCTGGAGAGGTACGAGGAGTTCAATGCTTCAAAAGGTGACGATGCCTGAATCCTCTTAAAATTCATAGGAATCCCAGCATCCCTGTGGCAACTGGAACGGGACCATGGTCTCTCGCCTCACCTCGAGAAGTGCCCCTATTGCCCTGCCAAGCCTTGAAGAGATTCCTGAGGTATCACTCGTAATAGACAGAAGTCCTGACATTGCTGAAGAAACACAAGTTTTGAAGGGTCATCCCCATTGTAACTCGAGAATATAGCCCAGGTATTTGTTGCAACTTGAGAAAAATCATGAGACTTCCCCCTCACCATGAGATGAGGCCCGATTCCCCTGCATTGCATGAAGAGCAATTCTGTGTTCCCCATCAAACACATAAGGAGCCTTGACTTGCATGATGGATCTCCAGAGAGTCCCCAAGAACACTGTCACAAGTCTTGAGTGACCCTGAGTTCACTGCAGCAACACGAAATTGCTACTTGTAGGACAAATTAACTCGAGATGTGGCCCAATTCCCCTGCATTGGCTCCAGAGCCATCCCACATTCCCCACTGAACATGACAAGTGGCTTGACTTCCCTTAGGCAACTCCAGATATTCCCCGAGAACACCATCCCAAGTCTAGAGGAACACCAATTTCAGCACAGCAACTCGAGGAAAGCTCCATGTACCCCAAAACGTCTCAAGATGAGAGCTGATTCTCTGGCTTTGACTTAAGTGGTATGCCAAATTTCCACAATCACCTCAAGAGGAGGCTTCTCTAAGCAATAGGTATGTGGGAGGGACCCTGTACTTGCTGCCCCAAGTAGAATGGAGACCGTGATGTCCTGACTCAAATGAAGGCCGGAATTCCCTGAAGTGGCTTGAATGCAGGCTCATCTTTCATCTCACAAGATGAAGGTATGTCTGAATCCAGTGTGGAGACACTAGAGAAAGCCCTAGATCCCCACCTCATCTCGAAAGGAGGCCTCCCATCCCTTTGACACCTAAAGAGCCACATGGAGTTCAGTGCTTCAAACTGTGACGATGCCTGACTCCTCTGAAAAATTGATAGGAATCCCAGTATCCCTGTGGCCAGTGGAACGGGACCCTGGGTATCCCACCTCAGCTTGGGAAGCGTCCCTATTGCCCTGCCAATCCTCAAACCGATTCCTGAGATGTCCTTCATAACTAGAGAGGAATCCTGATATTGCTGAACAAACATGGGTTTTCAAGGGCCATGCATGCTGTCACTTGAGAATATACCCCAGGTTCCCACCATAACTCAAGAAAAACCATGAGACTTCCCCCTTGATTTGAGATGAGGCCCAATTCCCCTGCATTACATGCAGAGCCATGCCGAGTTCCCCATTAAACACATAGGAGCCTTGACCTCCTTGAAGGAACTCCAGAGAGTCCCCAAGCACACTGTCACAAGTCAAGATGGACCCTGAGGTCACTGCAGCAATGAGAAATAGATCTGTATACACCAAATGAACTCAAGATGAGGCCCGATTCCCCTTCATTGGCTACACAGCCATCCCGCATTCCATATCAAACACGACAAGTGGCTTGACTTCCTTTAGGCAACTCCAGACATTCCCAGAGAACAACGTCCCGAGTCTAGGGGAACATCAAGTTCAGCACAGCAACTCGAGGAAAGCTCCGTGTACACAAAATCGTCTCGAGATGAGAGCTGATTCCCTGGCGTCCAATCAAGAGGAATGCCAACTTTCCACAAGCACCTCAAGAGAAGGCTTCTCTCAGCAATAGGTATGTGGTTCTGACCCTGATGTTACTGCATAAAGTGGAATGGACAACGAGATGCCCTGACTCAAAAAAAGGGCAGATATCCCTGCAGTGGCTTGAATGCAGGCTCCTCTTTCATCTCACAAGATGAAGGGTTGTCTGAATACCCTGTGGAGACCATAGAGAAAGCCCTAGGTCCCAGCCTCATTTCAACAGGAGACCTCACATCCCTTTGACACCTCGAGAGGCACGCGGAGTTCAATGTTTCAAAATGTGATGATGCCTGACTCCTCATGAAAATAGATAGGAATCCCAATATCCCTGTGGAAACTGGAAAGGGACCCTGGGTCTCCCGCCTCACCTCGAGAAGCGTCCTTATTGCCCTGCCAAGCCTGGAAGTGATTCCTGAGGTGTACCTCCTAACTAGACAGGAGTCCTGACATTGCTGAACACACACGAGTTCTGAAGGGCCATACCCACCGTGAGTCAAGAATATACACCAAGTTCCCACTGAAACTCGAGAAAAAGGATCAGACTTTCCCCTTGCCATGAGAAGAGGTCCATTTCCCCTTCATTGCGGGCAGAGCAATTCTGTGTACCCCATCATACATGTAAGGACCCTTGACATGCTTGATACAAGTGCAGAGAGTCCCCAAGAATATTGTCACAAATCTATAGTGACCCTGAGGTAACCGCAGCAAAGTGAAATAGCTCCAAGTACCACAAATCAACTCAAGATGAGGCTCAATTCCTCGGCATTGCATGCAGAGCAATTCCGTGTTCCCCATTAAACACATAAGGAGCCTTGACTTGCCTGATGGATCTCAAGAGAGCCCCCAAGAACACTGTCACAAGTCTAGAGTGACCCTGAGGTCACAGCAGCAACACGGAATAGCACTGTGTACCCCAAATCAACTCGAGAGGAGGCCTGATTCACCTGTATTGGCTACAGAGCAAGCCCTAGTTCCCCATCAAACATGACAAGTGGCTTGAGTTCCTTTATGCAACTCCAGAGATTCCTCGAGAACACCGTCCCAAATCTAGAGAAACACCAAGTTCAGCACAGCAAATCGAGGGAAGCTGTGTGTACACCAAATCATCTGGAAATGAGAGCAGATTCCCTGGCTTCAACACAAGAGGTATGCCAACTTTCCACAAACACCTCAGGATGAGGGTTCTCTAAGTAACAGTTATGTGGGAGGAACCCTGAGTTCGCTGCCTCAAGTGGAATGCACACCGAGATGCCCTGACTCAAAAGAAGCCCGGATTTCCCTGCAGTGATTTGAATGCAGGCTTTGTGTTTCATTTCACAAGATGAAGGGATGTCTGAATTCTCTGTGGAGACCCTAGAGAAAGCCGTAGTACCCTGCCTCATCTCGACAGGAGGCCTCACATCCTTTTCACACCTCGAGAGGCACGTGGAGTTTGATGCTTCAAAAGGTGATGATGACTGACTCCTCTTGAAAATTAATAGCAAACCCATTATACCTGTGGCAACTGGAAAGGGCCACTGGGTCTCCCGCCTCATGTCGAGAAGCTGCCCTACTGTCCTGCCAAGCCTCAAGGAGATTCCTGAGGTGTCCTTCATAACTAGATAGGAGTCCTGATGTCGCTGACCAAACACGAGTTTTGAAGGGTCATCCCTGCTGTAACTGAAGAATATACCCCAGGTTCCCGCCGCAACTTGTTAAAAAAATGAGACTTCACCCTCACCGAGAGATGAGGCCTGATACCCGTGCATTGCGTGCAGAGCAATTCCGTGTTCCCCATCAAACATGTAAGGAGCCTTGACGTGCTTAATGCAAATCCAGAGAGTTTCCAAGAACACTGTCACATGTCTAGAGGGACCCTGATGTCACCTCAGCAATGCGAAATAGCTCGGTGTACCACAAATCATCTCGAGATGTGGCACAATTCCCCTGCATTGGCTCCAGATACATCCTGCGTTCACCATCAAACACGACAGGTGGCTTGACTTCTTTAAGGCAACTCCAGAAATTCCCCGAGAACACTGTATCAAGTCTAGAGGAACACCAAGTTCAGCACAGCAACTCGAGGAAAGCACCGGTTACGTCAAATTGTCTGGAGATGAGAGCTGATTCCCTGGCTTCAACTCAAGAGGTATGCCAACTTTAGATAAGCACGTCCAGAGGAGCATTCTCTCAGCAATAGGTATGTGAGAGGGACCCTGAGTTTGCTGCCTTAAGTGGAATGGACACCAAGATTCCCTGACTCCACAGAAGGCCAGATTTCCCTGCAGTGGCTTGAATGCAGGCACGTCTTTCATCTCACAAGATGAAGGGATGCCTGAATCCCCTGTGGAGACTCTAGAGAAAGCCCAAGGTCCCTGCCTCATCTCTTCTGGAGGCCTCACATCCCTTTAATACTTCAAGAGGCATGCAGCATTCAATTATTCAAAAGGTGACGATGCCTGACTCCTCTTGAATATTGATAGGAATCCCAAAATCTCTGTGGCAACTGAAAAGGGACACTGAGTCTCCTGCCTCACCTCGAGAAGCATCAGTATTTCCCTGCCAAGCCTGAAGGAGATTCCTGAAGTGACCCTCATAACTAGACAGGAGTCCTGACGTCGCTGAACAAACTCGAGTTTTGAAGGGCCATCCCCACCATAACTCGAGAATATACCCCAGATTCCTGCTGCAACTCATGAGAAACCATGAGACTTCCCCCTCACCATGAGATGAGGTCCGATTCCCCTGCATTGCATGCAGAGCAATTCCATGTTCCCCATCAAACATGTAAGGAGCCTTGACTTGCTTGATGGAACTCGAGAGAGTCCCCAAGAACACTGTCACAACTCTAAAGGGACCCTGATGTCACCGCAGCAATGCGAAATAGCTCGGTGTACCACAAATCAACTCGAGATGAGGCCCGATTCCCCTGCATTGGCTCTAGAGCCATCCCGCTTTCCTCATTAAACATGAAAAATGGCTTGACTTCCTTTAGGCAACACCTGAGTTTCCCTGAGAACACCATCCCAAGTCTAGAGGAACACCAAGCTCAGCACCAGCAACTCGAGGAAAGCTATGAGAACATCAAATTGTCTCGAGATGTGTGCCAATTCCCTGTCTTCGACTCAAGAAGTATGCCAACTTTCCACAAGCACTTCAAGAGGAGCCTTCTCTCAGCAATAGGTATGTGAGAGGGATGGTGAATTTGCTGCCTCAAGCGGAATGGACACCGAGATGCCCTGACTCGAAAGGAGGCCTTATTTCCCTGCAGTGGCTTGAATGGAGGCCCGTGTTTCATTTGACAAGATGAAGGGATGTCTGAAACCCCTGTGGAGACCCTAGAGAAACCCCTAGGACCCACACTGATCTCGACAGGTCACCTCACATCCCTTTCACACCTCGAGAGGCACATGGAGTTCATGCTTCAAAAGGTGACGATGCCTGACTCCTCTTGAAAATTGATAAGAAATGCAATATCCCTGTGGCAACTGGAAAGGGCCACTGGGTGTCCCGCCTCACGTCGAGAAGCTGCCCTATTGTCCTGCCAAGCCTCAAAGAGATTCATGAGGTGTCCCTCACAACTAGACAGGAGTCCTGATGTTGCTGAAAAAACACGAGCTTTGAAGGGCCATCCCCGACGTAACTTGAGAATATGCCCCAGGTTCCCACCACAACTCGATAAAAACCATGAGACTTCCCCCTCGCTGCAAGATGAGGCCCAATTCCCCTGCAATGCTTGTAGAGAATTCCGTGTTCCCCATCAAACATGTAAGGAGCCTTGACTTGCTTGATGGAACTCCAGAGAGTCCCCAAAAACACTGGCATATGTCTAAAGGGACCCTGATGTCACTGCAGCAATGCGAAATAGCTCAGTGTACCCCAAATCCACCCGAGATGAGGCCCGATTCCCCTGCAGTGGATCCCATGCCAACCCTCGTTTCCCATCAAACATGAAAAGTGGCTTGACTTCCTTTAGGCAATACCAGAGATTCCCTGAGAACACCATCCGAAGTCTAGAGGAACACCAAGTTAGCACAGCACCTTGAGGAAAGCTCCGTGAGCCCCATATCATCTCAACATGAGATCTAATTCCCTGGCTTTGGCTGAAGAGCTATGCCAACTTTCTACAAGCACCTCAAGAGGAGGCTTCCCTCAGCAATAGTTATGTGAGAGGGACCCTGAGTTTGCTGCCTCAAATGGAATGGACACCGAGATGCCCTGACTCGAACGAAGGCCGGTTTACCCTGCAGTGGCTTGAATGCAGCCTCGTCTTTCATTTCAGAAGTTGAAGGGATGTCTGAATCCCCTGTGGAGATACTAGAGAAAGCCCTAGGTCCCCGCCTCATCTCAGCAGTAGGCCTCACATTCCTTTGACACTTCGAGAGGCATGCGGAGTTCAATGTTTCAAAAGGTGACGATGCTTGACTCCTCCTCAAAATTGATAGGAATCCCAGTATCCCTGTTGCAACTGGAAAGGGAACCTTGGTCTCCAGCCTCAACTGAAGAAGCGTCCGTATTGCCTGGCGAAACCTCGAGGAGATTCCTTAGGTGTCCCTCGTAACTATACAGGAGTCCTGACGCCGCTGAACAAACATGAGTTTTAAAGGCCATCCCCACCATAACTCGAGAATATACCCCAGGTTTCCACCACAACGCGAGGAAAACCATGAGACTTCCCACTCGCTGTGAGATGAGCCCCGATTCCCCTGCATTGCATGCAGAGCCATTCTGTGTTCCCTATCAAATACGTATCGAGACTTGACTTGCTTGATGGAACTCCAGGGAGTCCCCAAGAACACTGTCAGAAGTCTAGATGGACACTTATATCACCACAGCTATGCGAAATAGCTTGGTGTACCCCAAATCAACTCGTGGTGAGGCCTGATTCCCTTGCATTGACTCCAGAGCCATTGTGCATTCCACATCAAACATGACAAATGGCTTGACTTAGTTTAGGCAACTCCTGCGATTTCCCGAGAACAGCATCCCATGTCTAGAGGAACATGAAGCTCAGCACAACAACTAGAGGAAAGTTCCATGCACCTAAAATAGTGTCGAGATGAGAGCTAATTCCCTGGCTTAGACTGAGGAGGTATGCCAACTTCCAAAAGCACCTCCAGAGGTGCCTTTTCTCAGCAATTGCTATGTGAGAGGGGCGCTGAGTTTGCTGCCTCAAGTGGAATGGAAAACGAGATGCCCTGACCTGAAAG
This sequence comes from Hydropotes inermis, assembly GCA_020226075.1. Classification (NCBI taxonomy): domain Eukaryota; kingdom Metazoa; phylum Chordata; class Mammalia; order Artiodactyla; family Cervidae; genus Hydropotes; species Hydropotes inermis. The sequence continues at coordinate 585,060 of JAGTXW010001500.1, forward strand.
AAGGCCTGAATTACCTGCAGTGGCTTTTATGAAGGCTCGTCTTTCATCTCACAAGATGAAAGGATGTCTGAATCCCCTGTGGAGACCCTAGAGAAAGCCCTAGGTCCCCACGTCTTCTCGAGAGGAGGCCTCATATTCCTTTGACACCTCGAGAGGCACGTGGAGTTCAAAGCTTCAAAAGGAGATGATACCTGACTCCTCCTGAAAATTGATAGGCATAAGTATCCCTGTGGCAACTGGAAAGGGACCCTGGGTCTCCCGCCTCACCTCAAGAAGCGTCTGTATTGCCCTGTCAAACCTCAAGGAGATTCCTGAGGTATCCCTCGTAACTAGAGAGGAGTCCTGACGTCACTGAACAAACACGACTTTTGAAGGTCCATCCCCACTGAAACTGGAGAATATGCCCCACGTTCCCACCACAACTCAAGAAAAACAATGAGTCTTCCCCCTCGCTGCGAGATGAGGGCCGATTCTCCAGCACTGCATGCAGAGCAATTCCGTGTTCCACATCAAACACATAAGGAGCCTTGACTTGTTTGATGGAACCCAGGAGAGTCTCAAAGAACATTGTCACAAGTCTAGAGGGACATTGATGTCACTGCAGAAATGTGAAATAGATCAATGTACCCCAAATCAACTCGAGATGAGGCCCCATTCCCCTGCATTAACTCCAGAGCCATCCCCCCTTCCCCATGAAACACGACAAGTGGCTTGACTTTTATACGGCAACTCCAGAGATTCCCCGAGAACATCATGCCAAGGCTAGAGGAACACCAAGTTCAGCAGAGCAACTTGAGGAAATCTACGTGGACCTAAAATCATCTGGAAATGAGACCTGATTCCCTGGCTCTGACACAAGAGGTATGCCAACTTTCCACAAGTACCACAAAAGGAGACTTCTCTCAGCAACAGGTATGTGAGAGGGACCCTGAGTTTGACGCCTCAAGTGGAATGGACACTGAGATGCCCTGACTCAAAATAAGGCCAGATTTTCCCCTGTGGCTTGAATCCAGGCACGTCTTTCATCTCACAAGATGAAGGGATGTTTGAATCCCCTATGGAGACCCTAGAGATAGCCCTAGGTCCCCACCTCATCTGGACAGGAGGCCTCACAGCCCTTAGACACCTCGAGAGGCACACGGAGTTCAATGCTTCAAAAGGTGACAATGCCTTACTCTTCTTGACAATTGATAGGAATCCAAGCATCCCTGTGGCAAGTGTAAAGGGACCCTGGGTTTCCCACCTCACTTCGAGAAGCATCCTTATTGCCCTGCCAAACCTCGATGAGATACCTTAGGTGTCCTTCATAACTAGGCAGAAGTCCTGACGTCTCTGAACAAACACGAGTTTTGTAGGGCCAGCCTCGCCGCAATTCGAGAATATACTTCAGGTTCCCACCACAACTCGATAAAAACAATGAGACTTCCCCCTTGCCATGAGATGAGGATAGATTCCCCTGCATTGCATTTAGAGCAATTCCGTGTTCCCCATCAAACACGTAAGGAACCTTGACTTGCTTGATGGAACTCCAGAGAGTCCCCAAAACACTGTCACATGTCTAGAGGGACACTAATGTCACCACAGCAACATGAAATAGCTCGATGTACCACAAATCAACTCGAGATGAGGCTCCATTCCCCTGCATTGGCTCCAGAGCCACTCAGCATTCCCCATCAAACACAACAAGTGGTTTCACTTCTTTTAGGCAACTCCAGAGATTCCCTGAGAACACCGTCCCATGTCTAGAAGAACACCAAGTTCAGCACAGCAACTCAAGGAAAGCACTGGTTACCTCAAATTGTCTGGAGATGAGAGGTGATTCCCTGACTTTGACTCAAGAGGAATGCCAACCTTCCACAAGCACCTCAAAAGGAGGATTCTCTCAGCAATAGGTATGTGAGAGGGACACTGAGTTTGCTGCCTCAAGTGGAATGGACACTGAGATGCCCTGACTAGAAAAGAGGCCTTATTTCCCTTCAGTGGCTGGAACGCAGGCTCGGCTTTCATCTTACAAGATGAAGGGATGTCTGATTCCCCTGTGGAGATCCTAGAGATAGTCTTAGGTCCCCGCATCACCTCGACAGGAGGCCTCACTTGCCTTTTACCCCTTGAAAGTCACACGAAATTCAATGCCTTAAAAGGTGACGATGCCTGACTCCTCTTGAATATTGATAGGAAACCCAATATCACCGTGGATACTGGAAAGGGACCCTGGGTCTCGTGCCCCACCTCGAGAAGTGTTCCTCTTGCCCTGCCAAGTCTCCAAGAGATTCCTGAGGTGTCCCTTGTAACTAGACAGGAGTCCTGAAGTTGCTGAACAAACACGAGTTTAGAGGGGCCATCCCCACTGTAACTCGAGAATATACCCCAGGATCCCCCCACAACTCGAGAAGTACCATGAGACTTCCCCCTCACCGCGAGATGAAGCTCGATTCTCCTGCATTGCATGTAGAGCAACTCGGTGTACTGAATCAAACACGTAAGGTGCCTTCACTTGCTTGGTGGAACTCCAGAGAGTTTCCAAGAACACTTTCACAAATCTAGAGGGACCCTGATGTCACCACAGCAATGTAAAATAGCTCAGAGTACCCCAAGTCAAATCGACATGAGGCCCAATTCCCCTGCATTTGCTCCAGAGCCATCCCGGGTTCCCCATCAAACATGACAAGTGGCTTGACTTCCTTTAGGCAACTCCAGAGATTCCTTGAGAACACCATCCCAAGTCTAGAGGAACACCAAGTTCAGCACAGAAACTCAAGGAAAGCTCTGTGAACCTCAAACCGTCTGGAGATGAGAGCTGATTCCCTGGCTTTGACTCAAGAGGTATGCCAACTTTCAACAAGCACGTCAAGAAGAGGATTCTCTCAGCAATAGGTATGTGAGAGGGACCCTGAATTTTATGCCTCAAGTGGAATGGAAACTGAGATGCCCTGACTGAAAAGAAGGTTGGATTTCCCTGCAGTGGCTTGAAGGCAGGCTTGGCTTTCATCTCACAAGATGAAGAGATGTCTAAATTCCCTGTGGAGACCCTAGAGATAGTCCTAGGTCCCCACCTTATCTCAACAGGAGGCCTCACATGACTTTGATGCCACGAGAGGCACGTGGAATTCAGTGCCTCAAAAGGTGATGATGCCTGACTCCACTTGAATATTGATAGGAATCCCAAAATCACTGTGGCACCTGGAAAGGGACACTGGGTCTCCTGCTTCACCTCGACAAGCGTCTGTATTGCCCTGCCAAGCATCGAGGAGATTCCTGAGGTGTCCCTCGTAACTAGACAGGAGTCCTGACGTCGCTGAACAAACAAGAGTTTTGAAGGGCCATTCCCGCTGTAACATGAGAATATACCCCAGGTTCCATCCGCAACTCGTGAAAAACCATGAGACTTCCCCTCGCTGCGAGATGAGGCCCGATTCCCCTGCATTGCGTGCAGAGCTGTTCCATGTTCCCCATCAAACACATAAGGAGCCTTGAATTGCTTGATGGAACTCCAGAGAGTCCCCAAGAACACTGTCACAACTCTAGAGGGAACCTGATGTCACCACAGCAACGCGAAATAGCTCAGTGTACCCAAAATCAACTCGAGATGAGGCCCGATTCACATGCACTGGCTCCAGAGCCATCTGGCATTCCACGGAAAACAAGAAAATTGACTTGACTCCCTTTAGGCAACTCCAGAGATTTTCTGAGCCCGCTGTCCAATGTCTAGAGGAATACCAGGTTCAGCACAGTAACTCGAGGAAAGCACCATACCCCATATCGTCTCGAGATGAGAGCTTATTCCCTGGCTTCGATTAAGGAGGTATGCCAACTTGCCACAAGCACCTCAAGAGGCGGCTTCCCTCCTCAATATGTATGTGAGTGGGACCCTGAGATTGCTGCCTCAAGTGCAATGGACACCGAGATGCCCTGACTTGAAAGGAGGTGGGATTTCCCTGCAGTGGCTTGAAAGCAGGCTCGTCTTTCATCTCACAAGATGAAGGGATGCCTGAATTCCCTTTGGAGACCCTAGAGAAGGCCCTAGGTCCCCGCCTCATCCTGCACAGGAGGCCTCACATCCCTTTGAAACTTCGAGACACACACAGAGTTCAATGCTTAAAAGGGTGAGGATGCCTGATTCTTCTTGAAAATTGATAGGAATCCCAATATGCTTGTAGCAACTGGAAAGGGACCCTGGGTCTCATGCCTCACCTCGAGAAGTGTCCCTATTTTCCTGAAAGCCTCTTGGAGATTCCCAAGGTGTCCCTCGTAACTAGACAGGAGTCCTGACATCACTGAAAAAAACACAAGCTTTGAAGGATCATCCCTGTAGTAAATCGAGAATATACCCCAGGTTCCCACCACAACTCGAGAAAAACCATGAGACTTCCCCGTCGCCACGAGTTGAGGTTCAATTCCCCTGCATTGCGTGCAGAGAAATTCCTTGTTCCCCATCAAACATGAAAGGAGCCTTGACTTGCAGGATGGAACTCCAGAGAGTACCCAAGAACACTGTCACAGCTCTAGAGGGAACCTGATAACATGGCAGCAATGTGAAATAGCTTGGTGTACCCCAAATCCACTAGAGATGAGGCCCGATTCACATGAATTGGTGCCAGAGCCATCCCGCATTCCACATTAAACATGAAAATTGACTTGACTACCTTTAGGCAACTCCAGAGATTCCCTGAGACCACCGTACAAAGTCTAGAGGAAAAGCCAATTCAGCACAGCAACTCAAGGAAAGCTCCGTGTACCCCATATCATCTCGAGATGAGAGTTGATTCCCTAGCTTCGACTGAAGAGGTATGCCAAATTTACAGAAGCACCTCAAGAGGAGTCTTCCCTCAGCAATATGTGTGTGAGAGGGACCCTGAGGTTGCTGCCTTAAGTGGAGTGGATACCGAGATTCTCTGACTCGAAAGAAGGCTGGATTTCCCTGCAGTGTCTTGAATGCAGGCTCGTCTTTCATCTCACAAGATGAAGGGGTACTGAATCCCCTGTGGAGACCCTAGAGAAAGCCCTAGGTCCCCGCCTCATTTGGACAGGAGACCTCATATCCCTTTGACACATCGAGAGGCACACAGAGTTCAATGCTTTAAAAGGTGACAGTGCGTGACTCTTCTGGAACATTGATAGGAAACCCGATATCACTGTGGCAAATGGAAAGGGAACCTCGGTCTCCCAGCTCACTTCGAGAAGCATCTCTATTGCCCTGCCAAGCCTCGAGGAGATTCCTGAGGTGTCCCTTGTAAGTAGCCAGGAGTCCTGATGTTGCTGTACAAATACGAGCTCTAAAGGATCATCCTGGCCGTAATTCGAGAATATACCCCAGGTTCCCGCGGCCTTTCAAGGAAAACCATGAGAATTCCCCTTCGCCCTGAGATGAGGCCCGATTCTCCTGCATTGTATGAAGAGCTATTCCATGTTCCCCATCAAACACATAAGGATCCTTGAATTGCTTGATTTAACTCCAGAGAGCCCCCAAGAATACTATCACAATTCTAGAGGGAACCTGATGTCACGGCAGCAACCCAAAATAGCTCAGTGTACACAAAATCAACTCGAGATGAGGCCCGATTTCCCTGCATTGGCTCCAGAGCCATCCCCCTTTCCACATCAAACGTGACAATTGGCTTGAGTTTTTTTAGGCAACTTCAGAGATTCCCTGAGACACCTGTCCCAAGTCTACAGGAATACCAATTTCAGCACAGCAACTCAAGGAAAGCTCCATGCATGCCATACCGTCTCGAGATGAGAGCTGATTCCCTGGCTTCGACTGAAGAGGTATGCCAACTTTCCACAAGCACCTCACGAGGAGGCTTTCCTCAGCACTAGGTATGTGAGAGGGACCCTGAGTTTGCTGCCTCAAGTGGAATGGACACCGAGATGCTCTGACTTGAAAGAAGGCCAGATTTCCCTGCATTGGCTTGAATGCAGGCACGTCTTTCATCTCACAAGATGAAGGGATGTCAGAATCCCCTGTGGAGACCCTAGAGAATGCCCTATGTCTCCGCCACATTTGGAAAGGAGACCTAACCTCCCTTTGAAACCACGAGAGGCACACAGAGTTCAATGCCTCAAAAGGTGACAATGAGTGACTCTTGTTGAAAATTGATGTGAATTCCAATATCCATGTTACAACTGGAAAGGGACACTGGGTCTCCCGCCTCACCACCCGAAGTGTTCATATTGCCCTGCCAAACCTCGAGGAGATTCCTGAGGTGTCCCTTGTAACTAGACAGGCGTCCTAACTTCGCTGAACAAACACGAGTTTCGAAGGGCCATCCCTGCAGTAACTCGAGAATATACCACAGGTTCCTGTCATAGCTCGAGAAAGAGTATGAGACTTCTCCCTCACCGTGATTTGAGGCCTGATTCTCCTGCATTGCATGCAGAACAATTCCATATTTCCTATCAAACATGTAAACATCCTTGACTTTCTTGATGGAACTCCAGAGAATCCCCAAGAACACTGTCACAAATCTAGAGGGACCCTGCAGTCACTGTAGCAACACAAAACAGCTCGGTGTACACCAAATCAACTTGAGATGAGGCCCAATTCTGCTGCATTGGCTCCAGAGCCATCCCGCATTCTACATCAAACACGACAATTGGCTTGACTTCCTTTAGGCAACTCCAGAGATTCCCTGAGATCATCGTCCAAAATCTAGGAACACCAAGTTCACCACAGTAACTCAAGGAAAGCTCCGTGCACCACAAATCGTCTCGAGATGAGAGCTGATTCCCTGGCTTCGACTGAAGAGGTATACCAACTTTCAACAAGCACCTCAAGAGGAGGCTTTCCTCAGCAATAGGTATGTGAGTCGGACCCTGAGTTTGCAGTCTCAAGTGGAATGGACACTGAGATGCCCTGACTTGAAAGAAGGCCGGATTTCCCTGCATTGGCTTGAATGCAGGCTCGTCTTTCATCTCACAAGATGAAGGCATGTGTCAATCCCCTGTGGAGACCCTAGAGAAAGCCCTAGGTCCCCGTGTCATCTGGACAGGAGGCCTGACATACCTTTGTCACCATGAGAGGCACGTGGAGTTCAATGCTTCAAAAGCTGATGATGCCTGACTCTTCTTGAAAATTGACAGGAATCCTAATATCCCTGTGGGAAATGGAAAGGGACCCTGAGTCTCCCGCCTCATCTCGAGAAGCGTCCTTATTGCAATGCCAAGCCTTGTGGAGATTCCTGAGGTGTCCCTTGTAACTAGACAGGAGACCAGATGTCACTGTACAAACTTGAGTTTTGAAGGGACATCCCCGCTGTAACAGAAGAATATACCCCAGGTTCCTGCTGCATCTCGAGAAAAACCATGAGACATCGCCCTCGCCGTGAGATGAGGCCTGATTCCCCTGCATTGATTGCAGAGCAATTCCGTGTTCCCCACCAAACACATAAGGAGCCTTGACTTCCTTGATGTAACTACAGAGTCCCCAAAAACACTGTCACAAGTCTAGACAGACTGTACTGTCACCACAGCAATGCGAAATAGCTCGTTGTACCCCAAATCAACTAGAGATGAGGTCCGATTCCCCTGCATTGGCTCCAGAGCAATCCCGTGATCCCCATCAAACATGACTAGTGGATTGAGTTCTTGAGGCAACTCTAGAGATTCCCTGAGACCCGGGTCCCAAGGCTAGAGGAACACCAAGTTCAGCACAGCAACTCGAGGAAAGCTCCGTGTACGACATATCATATGGAGATGAGAGCTGAATCCCTGGCTTCAACTAAAGAGTAATGACAACTTGCCACATGCACCTCAAGAGGAGGCTTCTCTCAGCAATATGTATGTAAGAGTGACCCTGAGTTTGCTGCCTCAAGTGGAATGGATACCGAGACGCCCTGACTCAAAAGAAGGCCGGTTTACCCTGAAGTGGCTTGAATGCAGCCTCGTCTTTCATCTCAGAAGTTGAAGGGATGTCTGAATCCCCTGTGCAGGCCCTAGAGAAAGCCCTAGTTCCCCACCTCACCTCGGCAGGTGCCCTCACATCCCTTTGACACGTAGAGAGGCAGGTGGAGTTCAATGCTTCTAAAGGTGACGATGCCTGACTCCTCCTGAAAATTGATAGGAATCCCAGTATCCCTGTGGCACCTGGAAAGGGAACCTGGGTCTCCCGCCTCACCTCCAGAAGCATCCCTATTGACCTGTCAAGACTCGAGGAGATTCATGAGGTGTCCCTCGTAACTAGAAAGGAGTCCTGACGTCACTGAACAAACATGAGTTTTGAAGGGCCATGCCCGCCGTAACTCGACAATATACACCAGGTTCCCGCCACAACTCGAGAAAAAACATGAGACTTCCCACTCGCCATGAGATGAGGACTGATTCTCCTGCATTATGTGCAGAGCAATTCCGTGTTCCCCATCAAACACATAAGGGGCCTTGACTTGCTTGATTGTACTCGAGAGTGTCCCCAAGACACTATCACAAGTCTAGAGGGACATTGATGTCACAGCAGCAATGCAAAACAGCTCGGTGTACCCCAAATCAAATCGAGATGAGGCCCGATTTCACTACATTCGCTCCAGAGCCATCCCGCCTTCCCCATCAAACATGACAAGGGGCTTGAGTTCCTTTAGGCAACTCCAGAGATTCCCTGCAAACACCGTGCCAAGTCTAGAGGAACACCTAGTTCAGCAGAGCAACTCGAGGAAAGCTCTGTGAACCTCGAATCTTCTGGAGATGAGAGCTGATTCCCTGGCTTTGACTGAAGAGACATGCCAACTTTCCACAAGTACCACAAGAGGATCCTTCTCTCACCAATAAGTATGTTAGAGGAACCCTGAGTTTGCTGCCTCAAATGGAATGGACACTGAGATGCCCTGCCTCAAAAGAAGTCCAATTTCCACGCAGTGGCATGAAAGCAGGCTTGTCTTTCATCTCACAAGATGTAGGGATGCCTGAGTTCCCTTTGGAGACCCTAGAGAAAGCCCTAGGTCCCCGCCTCATCTGCACAGGAGGCCTCACATCCCTTTGAAACTTCGAGAGGCACACGGAGTTCAGTGATTCAAAAGTTGACGATGCCTGACTCTTGTTGAAAATTGATAGGAATCCCAATAACCCTGTAGAAACTGGAAAGGGACCCTGGGTCTCATGCCTCACCTTGAGAAGCGTCCCTGTTTTCCTGAAAGCCTCTTGGAGATTCCTGAGGCATCCCTCATAACTAAACAGGAGTCCTGACGTCGCTGAACAAACACAAGCTTTGAAGGATCATCCCTGCAGTAACTCGAGAATATACCCCAGGTTCCCGCCACAACTCTAGAAAAACCATGAGACTTCCCCCTCACTGCAAGATGAGGCCTGATTCCCCTGCATTGCATGCAGAGCAATTCCTTGTTCCCCATAAAACACGTAAGGATACTTGACTTGCAGGATGTAACTCCATAGAGTCCCCAAGAACACTGTCACAGCTCTAGAGGGAACATGATAACATGGCAGCAATGCGAAATAGCTCTGTGTACCCCAAATCCACTAGAGATGAGGCCTGATTCACATGAATTGGGGCCAGAGCCATCCTGCATTCCACATCAAACATGAAAATTGACTTGACTACCTTTAGGCAACTCCAGAGATTCCCTCAGACCACCGTACAATGTCTAGAGGAAAAGCAAGTTCAGCACAGCAACTCAAGGAAAGCTCCATGCACCCCATATTGTCTCAAGATGAGAGCTGATTCCCTGGCTTCAACTGAAGAGGTATGCCAACTTTACACAAGCACCTCAAAAGGAGTCTTCCCTGAGCAATAAGTATGTGAGAGGGACCCTGAGTTTGCTGTGTCAAGTGAAATGGACACTGAGATGCTCTGACTCTAAAGAAGGTAGATTACCCTGCAGTGGCTTGAATGCAGGCTCATCTTTCATCTCAGAAATTGAAGGGATGTCTGAGTCCCCTGTGCCGACCATAGAGAATGCCCTAGTTCCCCACCTCACCTCGGTAGGAGGCCTCACATCCCTTTGACACCTTGAGAGGCACGCGGAGTTCAATGCTTCAAAAGTGACCATGCCTGACTCCTGGAAATTGATAGGAATCCCAGTATCCCTGTGGCACCGGGAAAGGGAACCTGGGCCTCACACTGCACCTCAAGAAGCGTCCCTATTGAACTGCCAAGCCTCAAGGAGATTTATGTGGTGTCCCTCGTAACTAGAAAGGAGTCCTGATGTCACCGAACAAACACGAGTTTTGAAGGGCGATCCCCATTGTAACTCGAGAATATACCCCAGGTTCCCTCCGCAACTTGAGAAAAACCATGAGACTTCCCACCCACGGCAAGATGAGGCCTGATTCCCCTGCATTCCATGCAGAGCAATTCCGTGTTCCCCATAAAACACGTAAGGAGCCTTGACTTGCTTGATAGAACTCGAGAGAATTCCCAAGAACTCTATCACAAGTCTAGAGGGACATTGATATCATCGCAGCAATGCGAAATAGCTGTGTACTCCAAATGAAATTGAGATGAGGCCTTATTCCCCTGCATTGGCTCCAGAGCCGTCCCGCGTTCCTCATCAAACACGACTAGTGGCTTGACTTCCTTTAGGAAACTCCAGAGATTCCCTGAGATCCCCGTCCCAAGTCTACAGGAACACCAAGTTCAGCACAGCAACTCAAGTAAAGCTCCGTGCACCCCATATCATCTCGAGATGAGAGCTGACTCCCTGGCTTCTACTGAAGAGGTATGCCAACTTTCCACAAGTACATGAAGAGGAGCTTCTCTCAGCAATATGTATGTGAGAGGAACCCTGAGTTTGCTCCCTCACGTGGGATGGTCACGAAGATGCCCTGACTCAAAAGAAGGCCGGATTTCCATGCAGTGGCTTGAATGCAGGATTGTCTTTGATCTCACAAGATGAAGGGTTGTCTGAATCCCCTCTGGACACCCTAGAGAAAGCCCGAGGTCCCTGCCTCATCTCGATAGAAGGGCTCACATCCTTTTCATACTTTGAGAGGCACACAGAGTTCAATGCTTCAAAAGGTTATGATGCCTGACTCCTCCTGAAAATTGATAGGAATCCCAGTATCCCTGTGGCACCTGAAAAGGGAACCTGGGTCTCCCGCCTCACCTTGAGAAGCGTCCCTATTGACCTACCAAGCCTAGAGGAGATTCATGAGGTATCCCTCATAACTAGAAAGGAGTCCTGATGTCACTGAACAAACATGAGTTTTGAAGGGCCATGCTCACCGTAACTCGAGAATATACACCAGGTTCCCTCCGCAACTCGAGAAAAACCATGAGACATCCACAGCGAGATGAGGCCCAATTCCCCTGCATTGCATGCAGAGCAATTCCGTGTTCCCCTTCAAACACGTAAGGAGCCTTGACTTGCTTGATGGAACTCGAAAGCATCCCCCAAAACACTATCACAAGTCTAGAGGGACATTGATGTCACTGCAGCAATGCAAAATAGCTCAGTGTACCCCAAATCAAATCAAGATGAGGCCCGTTTCCCCTGCATTGGCTCCAGAGCCATCCCGCCTTCCCCGTCAAAAATGAAAAGTGGCTTGAGTTCCTTTAGGCAACTCCAGAGATTCCCTGAAAACACTGTGCCAAGTCTAGAGGAACACCTAGTTCAGCAGAGCAACTTGAGGAAAGCTCCGTGAACCTCACATCTTCTGGAGATGAGAACTGATTCCCTGGCTTTGACTGAAGAGCTATGCCAACTTTCCACAAGTACCTCAAGAGGAGCCTTCTCTCAACAATAGTTATGTGAGAGGAACCCTGAGTTTGCTGCCTCAAGTGGAATGGACACCGAGATGCCCTGACTCGAAAGAAGGACAGATTACCCTGCAGTGGCTTGAATGGAGGCTCGTCTTTCATCTCACAAGATGAAGGGATGTCTGAATCCCCTGTGCAGGCCCGAGAGAAAGCCCTAGTTCACCTCCTCTCCTCGGCTGGAGGCCTCACATCCCTTTGACACCTAGAAAGGCAGGCGGAGTTCAATGCTTCAAAAGGTGACGATGCCTGACTCCTCTTGAAAATTGTTTGGAATTCCAATATCCCTGTGGCAACTGGAAATGGACCCTGGGTCTCCTGCCTCACGTCAAGAAGCATCTGTATTGCCCTGCCAAGCCTAGAGGAGATTCCTGAGGTGTCCCTCGTAACTGGACAGGAGTCCTGACGATGCTGAACAAACAAGAGTTTTGAAGGGCCATTCCTGCCTTAACTCGAGAATATACCCCAGGTTCCAGCCGCAACTCGTGAAAAACCATGAGACTTCCCCATCGCCGTGAGATGAGGCCCAATTCTCCTGCATTGCAAGCAGAGCAATTCCGTGTTCCCCATCAAAGACGTAAGAAGTTTTAACTTGCTTGATGAAACTCCAGGGAGTTTCCAAGAACACTGTCACATGACTATAGGGACCCATATGTCACCTCAGGAACCCGAAGTATCTCGGGGTACCCCAAATCATCTCGAGATGAGGCCCCGTTCTCCTGCATTGACTCCAGAGCCATGCCACTTTCTCCATTAAACATGACAAGTGTCTAGACTTCCTTTAGGCAACTCCAGAGATTCCCTGAGAACACCGTCCTATGTCTAGAGGGACACCATTTCAGCAGAGCAACTCGAGGAAAGCTCCATGCACCCCAATTCATCTCGAGATGAGAGAGGATTCCCTCGCTTTGACTCATGAGGTATGCCAACTTTCCACATGCACCTCAAGAGAAGGCTTCCCTCAGCAATATGTAGGTGAGAGGGACCCTGAGTTTGCTGCCTCAAATGGAATGGACACCGAGAGGCCCTGACTAGAAAGAAGGCCAGATTTCCCTGCAGTGTCTTGAATGCAGGCTCGTCTTTCATCTCACAAGATGAAGGGATGTCTGAATCCCCTGTGGAGATCCTAGAGAAAGCCCTAGGCCCTGGCCTCATCTGGACAGGAGGCCTCACATCCTTTTGAAACTTCGAGTGGCACACGGAGTTCAATGCTTCAAAAGGTTACGATGCCTGACTCTTCTTGAAAATTGATAGGAATCCCAATATCCCTTTGGCAACTGGAAAGGGACCCTGGGTCTCCTGCCTCACCTCGAGAAGCATCCCTATTGTCCTGTCAAGCCTCTTGGAGATTCCCGAGTTGTCTCTAGTAACTAGACAGGAGTCCTGACGTCCTGAAGAAACAAGAATATTGAAGGTCCATCCATGCCGTAACTCGAGAATATACCTAAGGTTCCCTCCGCACCTCAAGAAAAACTATGATACTTCCCCCTCACCACGAGTTGAGACCCGATTTCCTCGCATTGCGTGCAGAAATATTCCATGTTCCCAATCAAGCACATAAGGACCCTTGATTTGCTTGATGGAACTCCAGAGATTCCCCAAGAACACTGTCACAACTCTAGATGGACCCTGATGTCACGGCAGCACCATGAAATAGCTCGGTGTACCCAAATCAACTCGAGATGAAAACCAGTTCCCCTGCATTCATTCCAGAGCCATCCCGCGTTCGCCATCAAAAATGACAATTAGGTTGACTTCCTTCAGGCAACTCCAGAGATTCCCTGAGACCCCCGTAACAAGTCTAGAGGAACACAAAGATCAGCACAGCAACTCGAGGAAAGCTCCGTGAATGCCATATCATCTTGAGATGAGAGCTGATTCCCTGGCTTTGACTGAAGAGGTATACAAACTTTCCACAAGCACCTCAAGAGGAGGTTTCCCTCAGCAATAGGTATGTGAGTCGGACCCTGAGTTTGCAGTGTCAAGTGGAATGGACACCGAGATACCCTGACTTGAAAGAAGGCCGGATTTCCCAGCAGTGGCTTGAATGCAGGCTCGTCTCTCATCTCACAAGATGAAGGGATGTCTGAATCCCCTGTGGAGACCCAAGAGAAAGCCCTAGCTCCGCACCTCATCTGGACAGGAGGCCTCACATCCCTTTGACACCTTGAGAGGCATGGGGAGTTCAATGCTTCAAAAGGTGACGATGCCTGACTCTTCTTGAAAATTGATAGGAATCACAATATTCTTGTGGCAACTAGAAAGGAACTCTGGGTCTCACACCTCACCTCGAGAAGCCTCCCTTTTGCAATGCCAAGCCTGGTGGAGATTTGTGAGGTGTCCCTCGTAACTAGACAGGAGTTCAGACGTCGCAGTACAAACATGAGTTTTGAAGGGCCATCCCCACTGTAACACGAAAATATACCCCAGGTTCCTGCTGCAACTCAAGAAAAACCATGAGACTTCCCCCTCGCCACGAGATAAGGCCCAATTCCCCTGATTGTTTGCAGAGCAATTCCGTGTTCCCCATCAAACACATGAGGAGCCTTGACTTCTTTGATGTAACTCCAGAGAGTCCCAAGAAGACAGTCACAAGTCTAGAGGGACCATGATGTCACCGCAGCCATGGGAAATAGCTTGTTGTACCCCAAATCAGCTCGAGATGAGGCCCAATTCCCCTTCACTGGCTCCAGAGCCATCCTGCATTCCCCATCAAACACGACTAGTGGCTTGACTTCCTTTAGGCAACTCCAGAGATTCCCTGAGATGCCCGTCCCAAGTCTAGAGGAACACCAAGTTCATCACAGCAACTCGAGGAAAGCTCTGTGCATGCCATATCGTCTCCAGATGAGAGCTGATTCCCTGGGTTCAACTAAAGAGCTATGCCAACTTGACACAAGCACCTCAAGAGGAGGCTTCCCTCAGAAATATGTATGTGAGAGTGATCCTGAATTTGCTGCCTCAAGTGGAATGGACACCGAGATGCCCTGACTCGAAAGAAGGCCGGAATTCCCTGCAGTGGCTTATATGCAGGCTCGTCTTTCATCTCACAAGGTGAAAGGATATCTGAATCCCCTGTGGAGACCCTAGAGAAAGCCCTAGGTCCCCGCCTCATCTCGACAGGAGGCCTCATATCCCTTTGACATGTTGAGAGGCACAAGGAGTTCAATGCTTCAAAAGATGACAATGCCTGACTCTTCTGGAACATTGATAGGAATCCTGATATCACTGTGGCAAAAGGAAAGGGAACCTCGGTCTCCCAGCTCACTTTGAGAAACATCCCTATTGCCCTGCCAAGCCTTGAGGAGATTCCTGAGGTGTCCCTCGTAAGTAGCCAGGAGTCCTGATGTTGCGGTACAAATATGAGCTCTAAAGGATCATCCCGGCCGTAATTCGAGAATATACCCCAGGTTCCCACGGCATTTTGAGAAAAACCATGATAATTCCCCTTTGCCACGAGATGAGGTCTGATTCTCCTGCGTTGCATGGAGAGCTATTCCATGTTCCCCATCAAACACCTAAGGAGACTTGAATTGCTTGATGGAACTCCAGAGAGTCCCCAAGAACATTATCACAACTCTAGAGGGAACCTGATATCACAGCAGCAACCCGTAAAAGCTCAGTGTACCCAAAATCAACTCGAGATGAGGTCCGATTCCCCTGCACTTGCTCCAGAGCCATCCCGCATCCCACGTCAAACACGACAATTGGCTTGAGTTTTTTAGGCAAATCCAGAGATTCCCTGAGACCCCTGTTCCAAGTCTAGAGGAACACCAAGTTCAGCAGAGCAACTCAAGGAAAGCTCCGTGGATGCCATACCGTTTCAAGATGAGAGCTGATTCCCTGGCTTCGACTGAAGAGGTATGCCAACTTTCCACAAGCACCTCACAAGGAGTTTTACCTCAGCAAGAGGTATGAGAGAGGGACCCTGAGTTTGCTGCCTCAAGTAGAATGGACACCGAGATGCCCTGACTAGAAAGAAGCCGGAATTCCCTGTAGTGGCTTGAATGCAGGCTTGTCTTTCATCTCACAAGATGAAGGGATGTCAGAATCCCCTGTGGAGACCTTAGAGAATGCCCTATGTCTCCACCTCATTTGGACAGGAGGCCTAACATCATTTTGAAACCACGGGAGGAGCACAGAGTTCAATGCTTCACAATGTGACGATGCCTGACACTTGCTGAAAATTGATGGGAATCCCAATATTCATGTTGCAACTGGAAAGGGACCCTGGGTCTCCCGCCTCACTGCCCGAAGCATTCGTATTGCCCTGCCAAGCCTCGAGGAGATTCATGAGGTGTCCCTCGTAACTAGACAGGAGTCCTGACTTCGCTGAACAAACACGAGTTTTGAAGGGTCATCCCCGCCTAACTCTAGAATATACCCCAGGTTCCCACCACAGCTTGAGAAAGAGTATGAGACTTCTCCCTCACCATGAGTTGAGGCCCAATTCTCCTGCATTGCATGCAGAATTGTATGTTGTTCCCCATCAAACACATACACAGCCTTGACTTTCTTGATGGAACTCCTGAGAGTCCCCAAGAACACTGTCACAAGACCAGAAGAACACTGATGTCACCTCAGGAATGCAAAATAGCTTGGTGTAGCCTAAATCAACTCGAGATGAGGCCCGATTCCCCTGCATTGGCTCCAGAGCAATCCCGTGTTCCCCATCAAACACGACTAGTGGACTGACTTCCTTTAGGCAACTGTAGAGATTCCCTGAGACTCCCGTCCCAAGTCTAGACAAACAAGTTCAGCACAGCAAATCAAGGAAAATTCCGTGTATGCCATATCGTCTCGAGATGAGAGCTGATTCTCAGGATTCAACTAAAGAGGTATGACAACTTGCCACATGAACCTCAAGAGGAGGCTTCCTTCAGCAATATGTATGTGAGAGGGACCCTGAGTTTGCTGCCTCATGTGGAATGGACACCGAGATACCCTGACTCAAAGAAGGCCAGATTACCCTGCAGTGGCTTGAATGCAGCCTCGTCTTTCATCTCGAAAATTGAAGGGATGTCTGAGTTCCCTGTGCAGGCCCTAGAGAAAGTGCTCATTCCCCACCTCACCTCGGCAGGAGGCCTCACATCCCTTTGACATGTAGAGAGGCAGGTGGAGTTCAATGCTTCTAAAGGGGACGATGCCTGAATCCTCCTGAAAATTGATAGGAATCCCAGTATCCCTGTGGCACCTGGAAAGGGAACCTGGGTCTCCCGCCTCACCTCCAGAAGCATCCCTATTGACCTGCCAAGCCTCGAGGAGATTCATGAGGTGTCCCTTGTAACTAGAAAGGAGTCCTGATGTCACTGAACAAACACGAGTTTTGAAGGGCCATGCCCACCGTAACTCAAGGATATAGACCAGGTTTCCACTGCAACTCGATAAAAACCATGAGACTTGCCATCCACAGCGAGATGAGGCCCGATTCCCTGCACTGCCTGCAGAGCAATTCCGTGTTCCCCATCAAACATGTAAGGAGCCTTGACTTGCTTGATGGAACTCGAGATTGTCTCCAAGAACACTATCACAGGTCTAGAGGGACATTGATGTCACCGCAGCAAAGCAAAATAGCTTGGTGTACCCCAAATCAAATTGAGTTGCAGCCCGATTCCACTGCATTGGCTCCAGAGCCATGCCGCCTTTCCCATCAAACATGACAAGTGGCTTTGATTCCTTTAGGCAACTCCAGAGATTCCCTGAGAACACCGTGTCAAGGTTAGAGGAACACCTAGTTCAGCAGAGCAACTTGAGGAAAGCTCCATGCAACCCAGTTCATCTTGAGATGAGACGGATTAGTTGGCTTTGACTCATGAGGTATGCCAACTTTCCACAAGCACCTCAAGAGAAGGCTTCCCTCAGCAATAGGTATATGAGAGGGACCCTGAGTTTTCTGCCTCAAGTGAAATGGAGACTGAGATGCCCTGACTCGAAAGAAGGCCGGATTACCCTGCAGTTGCTTGAATGCAGG
>JAGTXW010001500.1:602738-622558 GCA_020226075.1 Hydropotes inermis
CTCGTCTTTCTTCTCAGAAGTTGAAGGGATGTCTGAGTCTGCTGTGCAGGCCCTAGAGAAAGCCCTAGTTCCCCACCTCACCTCGGCAGGAGGCCTCACATTCCTTTGACACTCAGAGAGGCATGCGGAGTACAGTGCTTCAAAAGGTGACGATGCCTGACTCCTCCTGAAAATTGATAGGAATCCCAGTATCCCTGTGGCACCTGGAAAGGGAACCTGGGTCTCCCGCTTCACCTCGGGAAGCATCCATATTGACCTGACAAGCCTCGAGGAGATTCCTGAGGTGTCCCTCGTAACTAGAAAGGAGTCCTGACATCACTGAAAAAACACGAGTTTTGAAGGGCCATCACTGCTGTAATTCAAGAAGATACCCCAGGTTCCCGCCGCAACTCAAGAAAAACCATGAGACTACCCACTCGCCACAAGATGAGGCCCGATTCCCCTGTGTTGCATGCAGAGCAATACCGTGTTCCCCATGAAACTCATAAGGAGCCTTGACTTGCTTGATGGAACTCGAGAGAGTCCCCAAGAACACTATCACAAGTCTAGAGGGACATTGATGTCACCACACCAATGCAAAATAGCTCGGTGTACCCCAAATCAAATTGAGTTGCAGCCCGATTCCACTGCATTGGCTCCAGAGCCATGCCGCCTTTCCCATCAAACATGACAAGTGGCTTTGGTTCCTTTAGGCAACTCCAGAGATTCCCTGAGAACAACGTGTCAAGTCTAGAGGAACACCCAGTTCAGCAGAGCAACTCGAGGTAAGCTCCATTTACCTCAAATCGTCTGGAGATTAGAGCTGATTCCCTGGCTTTGACTGAAGAGGTATGCCAACTTTCCACAAGTACTACAAGAGGAGCCTTCTCTATGCAATAGGTATGTGAGAGGATCCCTGAGTTTGCTGCCTCAAGGGGAATAGACCCCAAGACGTCCTGACTTGAAAGAAGGCCAGGTTTCCCTACAGTGGCTTGAATGCAGGCTCGTCTTTGATCTCACAAGATGAAGGGATGTCTGAATCTCCTCTGGAGACCCTAGAGAAAGCCTGAGTTCCGCGCCTCATCTCGAGAGCTGGCCTCACATCCTTTTGACATTTCGAGAGGCATGCAGAGTTCAATGCTTCAAATGGTGACGATGCCTCACTCCTCTTGAAAATTGTTAGGAATTCCAATATCCCTGTGGCAACTGGAAAAGGACCCTGTGTCTCCCGCCTCACCTAGAGAAGCGTCCCTATCTCCCTGCCAAGCCTCGAAGAGATTCCTGAGGTGTCCCTCGTAACTAGACAGGAGTCCTGAATCAATGTACAAACAAGTCTTTTGAAGGTCCATCCCTGCCGTAACTCGAGAATATACCCCAGGATCCCACTGCAGCTCGTGAAAAACCATGAGACTTCCCCCTCACCGTGAGAAGAGGCCTGATTCTCCTGCATTTCATGCAGAGCAATTCCGTATTCCCCATCAAAGAGGTAAGGAGCCTTGACTTGCTTGATGGAACCCCAGAGAGTTTCCAAGAACACTGTCACATGACTAGAGGGGCCCATATGTCACCTCAGCAACACGAAGTATCTCAGGGTACCCTAAATCATCTCGAGATGAGGCCTGATTCTCCTGCATTGGCACCAGAGCCATCCCGCGTTTCCCATTAAACATGACAAGTGGCTTGACTTCCTTTAGGCAACTCCAGAGATTCCCTGAGAACACTTTCCCATTTCTAGAGGAACACCAAGTTCAGCACAGCAAATCAAGGTAAGCTCCATGCACCCCAATTCATCTCAAGATGATAGCGGATTTCCTGGCTTCGACTCATGAGGTATGCCAACTTTCCACAAGCACCTCAAGAGGAGGCTTTGCTCAGCAATAGGTATGTGAGAGGAACCCTGAGTTTTCTGCGTCAAGTGGAATGGACACCGAGATGTGCTGACTCAAAGGAAGGTGGATTACCCTGCAGTGGCTTGAGTGCAGCCTCGTCTTTCTTCTCAGAAGTTGAAGGGATGTCTGAGTCTGCTGTGCAGGCCCTAGAGAAAGCCCTAGTTCCCCACCTCACCTCGGCAGGAGGCCTCACATTCCTTTGACACTCAGAGAGGCATGCGGAGTACAGTGCTTCAAAAGGTGACGATGCCTGACTCCTCCTGAAAATTGATAGGAATCCCAGTATCCCTGTGGCACCTGGAAAGGGAACCTGGGTCTCCCGCTTCACCTCGGGAAGCATCCATATTGACCTGACAAGCCTCGAGGAGATTCCTGAGGTGTCCCTCGTAACTAGAAAGGAGTCCTGACATCACTGAAAAAACACGAGTTTTGAAGGGCCATCACTGCTGTAATTCAAGAAGATACCCCAGGTTCCCGCCGCAACTCAAGAAAAACCATGAGACTACCCACTCGCCACAAGATGAGGCCCGATTCCCCTGTGTTGCATGCAGAGCAATACCGTGTTCCCCATGAAACTCATAAGGAGCCTTGACTTGCTTGATGGAACTCGAGAGAGTCCCCAAGAACACTATCACAAGTCTAGAGGGACATTGATGTCACCACACCAATGCAAAATAGCTCGGTGTACCCCAAATCAAATTGAGTTGCAGCCCGATTCCACTGCATTGGCTCCAGAGCCATGCCGCCTTTCCCATCAAACATGACAAGTGGCTTTGGTTCCTTTAGGCAACTCCAGAGATTCCCTGAGAACAACGTGTCAAGTCTAGAGGAACACCCAGTTCAGCAGAGCAACTCGAGGTAAGCTCCATTTACCTCAAATCGTCTGGAGATTAGAGCTGATTCCCTGGCTTTGACTGAAGAGGTATGCCAACTTTCCACAAGTACTACAAGAGGAGCCTTCTCTATGCAATAGGTATGTGAGAGGATCCCTGAGTTTGCTGCCTCAAGGGGAATAGACCCCAAGACGTCCTGACTTGAAAGAAGGCCAGGTTTCCCTACAGTGGCTTGAATGCAGGCTCGTCTTTGATCTCACAAGATGAAGGGATGTCTGAATCTCCTCTGGAGACCCTAGAGAAAGCCTGAGTTCCGCGCCTCATCTCGAGAGCTGGCCTCACATCCTTTTGACATTTCGAGAGGCATGCAGAGTTCAATGCTTCAAATGGTGACGATGCCTCACTCCTCTTGAAAATTGTTAGGAATTCCAATATCCCTGTGGCAACTGGAAAAGGACCCTGTGTCTCCCGCCTCACCTAGAGAAGCGTCCCTATCTCCCTGCCAAGCCTCGAAGAGATTCCTGAGGTGTCCCTCGTAACTAGACAGGAGTCCTGAATCAATGTACAAACAAGTCTTTTGAAGGTCCATCCCTGCCGTAACTCGAGAATATACCCCAGGATCCCACTGCAGCTCGTGAAAAACCATGAGACTTCCCCCTCACCGTGAGAAGAGGCCTGATTCTCCTGCATTTCATGCAGAGCAATTCCGTATTCCCCATCAAAGAGGTAAGGAGCCTTGACTTGCTTGATGGAACCCCAGAGAGTTTCCAAGAACACTGTCACATGACTAGAGGGGCCCATATGTCACCTCAGCAACACGAAGTATCTCAGGGTACCCTAAATCATCTCGAGATGAGGCCTGATTCTCCTGCATTGGCACCAGAGCCATCCCGCGTTTCCCATTAAACATGACAAGTGGCTTGACTTCCTTTAGGCAACTCCAGAGATTCCCTGAGAACACTTTCCCATTTCTAGAGGAACACCAAGTTCAGCACAGCAAATCAAGGTAAGCTCCATGCACCCCAATTCATCTCAAGATGATAGCGGATTTCCTGGCTTCGACTCATGAGGTATGCCAACTTTCCACAAGCACCTCAAGAGGAGGCTTTGCTCAGCAATAGGTATGTGAGAGGAACCCTGAGTTTTCTGCGTCAAGTGGAATGGACACCGAGATGTGCTGACTCAAAGGAAGGTGGATTACCCTGCAGTGGCTTGAGTGCAGCCTCGTCTTTCATCTCAGAAGTTGAAAGGATGTCTGAATCCCCTCTGCAGACCCTAGAGAATGTCCTAATTCCCCACCTCATCTCGGCAGGAGGCCTCACATCCCTTTGACACCACGAGAGGCAAGCGGAGTTCAATGCTTCAAAAGGTGACCATGCCTGACTCCTCCTGGAAATTGAGAGGAATCCCAGTATCCCTGTGGCACCTGGAAAGGGAACCTGGGTCTCACACCTCACCTCGAGAAGCGTTTCTATTGACCTGCCAAGCCTCAAGGAGATTCATGTGGTGTCCCTCATAACTAGAAAGGAGTCCTGATGTCACTGAACAAACACGAGTTTTGAAGTACGATCCCCGTTTTAACTGGAGAATATACCCCAGGTTCCCTCTGCAACTCGAGAAAAACCATGAGATTTCCCACCCACAGTGAGATGAGGCCCGATTCCCCTGCATTGCGTGCAGAGCAATTCCGTGTTCCCCATCAAACACGTAAGGAGCCTTGACATGCTTGATGGAACTCGAGAGAGTTCCCAAGCACACTTTCACAAGTCTAGGGGGAGATTGATGTCATCGCAGCAATGCAAAATAGCTCAGTGTACCCCTAATCAAATCGAGATGAGGCCTGATTCCCCTGCTTTGGCTCCAGAGCCATCCGCATTCCCCATCAAACACGACTAGTGGCTTGACTTCCTTTAGGCAACTCCAGAGATTCCCTGAGACCCCTGTCTCAGGAACACCAAGTTCAGCACAGCAACTCAAGTAAAGCTCCGTGCACCCCATATTGTCTCGAGATGAGAGCTGATTGCCTGACTTCGACTGAAGAGGTATGCCAACTTTCCACAAGTACATGAAGAGGAGCTTCTCTCATCAATAGGTATGTGAGAGGAACCCTGAGTTTGCTGCCTCAGGTGGAATGGACACCGAGATTCCCTGACTCAAAAGAAGGCCGGATTTCCATGCAGTGGCTTGAATGCAGGCTCGTCTTTGATCTCACAAGATGAACGGTTGTCTGAATCCCCTCTGGACACCCTAGTGAAAGCCAGAGGTTCCCGCCTCATCTCGATAGCAGGCCTCAGATTATTTTCATACTTTGAGAGGCATGTGGAGTTCAGTGCTTCAAAAGGTGACGATGTCTGATGCCTCTTGAAAATTGTTAGGAATTCCAATATCCCTGTGGCAACTGGAAAGGGACCCTGTGTCTCCCGCCTCACCTCAATAAGCGTCCCCATTGCACTGCCAAGCCTCGAACAGATTCCTGAGGTGTCCCTCATAACTAGACAGGAGTCCTGAACTCAATGAACAAACGAGTTTTGAAGGGCCATGCTTGACGTAACTCGAGAATATATGCCAGCTTCCCGCCGCAACTGGTGAAAAATCATTAGACTTCCCCCTTGCCGTGAGATGAGGCCCGATTCTCCTGCATTTCGTGGAGAGCAATTCCGTGTTCCCCATCAAAGACGTTAGGAGACTTGACTTGCTTGATGGAACTCCAGAGATTTTCCAAGAACACTGTCACAAGTCTAGAGGGACTCTCATGTCATTGCAGCAATGTGAAATAGCTCGGTGTGCCCCAAATGAAATTGATATGAGGACTGATTCCACTGCATTGGATCCAGGGCCATCCCGCGTTCCACATGAAACATGACAACTGGCTTAACTTCCTTTAGGCAATTCCAGAGATTCCCTGAGACCTCCTTCCCAAGTCTAGAGGAACACCAAGTTCAGCACAGCAACTCGAGGAAATCTCTGTGGACCTGATTTCGTCTCGAGATGAGAGCTGTTTCCCCAGCTTCAACTGAAGAGGTAATCCAACTTTCCACAAGCACCTCAACAGGATGCTTCTCTAAGCAGTAGGTATGTGAAAGGGACACTGAGTTTGCTCCCTCAAGTGGATTAGACACCGAGATTACCTGACTTGAAAGAAGACTGGATTTCCCTGCAGTGGCTTGAGTGCAGGCTCATCTTTCATCTCACAAGATGAAGGGATGTCCGAAACCCCTGTGGAGACCCTAGAGAAAGCGCTATTTCCCCGCCTCATCTAGACAGGAGGCCTCACATCCCTTTGACACCTCGAGAGACACGCGGAATTCAATGCTTCAAAAGGTGTCGATGCCTGACTCCTCTTGAAAAATGATCGGAATCCCAATATCACTGTGGCAACTGAAAAGAGACCCTGGGTTTCCTGTCTCACCTCGAGAAGCATCCACATTTCCCTGCCAAGCCTCAAGGAAATTAATGAGTTGTCCCTCGTAACTAGACAGGAGACCTGATGTCACTGTACAAACTCGAGTTTTGAAGAATCTTTCCTGCCATAACTCGAGAATATACCCCAGGTTCCTGCCGCAACTCAAGAAAAACCATGAGAATTCTCCTTCATCGCGAGATGAGGCCCGATTCTCCAGCATTGTGTGCAGAGCAATTCCATGTTCCCCATCAAGCACATAAGGAGCCTTGACTTGCTTGATGGAACTCCAGAGAGACCCCAAAACACTGTCACAACTCTAGAGGGACCCTGATGTCACCGCAGCAACATGAAATAGATTGATGTACTGCAAATCAACTCGAGATGAGGCCCGATTCACATGCATTGGCTCCTGAGCCATTCCGCGTTCCACATCAAACATGACAATTGACTGGACTACTATTAAGCAACTCCAGAGATTCCCTGAGACCACCGTCCAAAGTCTAGAGGAACACCAATCTCAGCACAACAACTCCAGGAAAGGTCCGTGCACTCCAAATATTCTAGGGATGAGAGCCGATTCCCTCGCTTAGACTGAAGAGGCATGCCAACTTTCCACAAGCACCTCAAGAGGAGGCTTCCCTCAGCAATAGTTATGTGAGAGGGACTCTGAGTTTACTGCCTCAAGTAGAATGGACACTGAGATGCCCTGAGTCGAAAGAAGGCCGGATTTCCCTGCAGTGGCTTGAGTGCAGGTTCGTCTTTCATCTCACAAGATGAAGGGATGTCTGAATCCCCTGTGGAGACCCTACAGGAAGGCCTAGTTCCCTGCCTCATCTGGCTAGGAGGCCTTACATGCCGTTGAAACCACGAGAGGCACGCTGAGTTCAATGCTTCAAAAGTTGACAATGCCTGACTCTTCCTGAAATTGATAGGGATCCAAATATCCCCGTGCCAACTGGAAAGGGACACTGGGTCTCCCACCTCACCTCGAGATGCGTCTGTATTGCCCTGCCAAGCCTCGAGGAGGTTCCTGAGGTGTCCCTCATAACTAGACAGGAGTCCTGATGTCACTGAACAAACTCGAGTTTTGAAGGGCCTTTCCCACTGTAACTCAAGAATATACCCCAGGTTCCCGCCGCAACTCATGAAAAACCATGAGACTTCCCCCTCGCCATGAAATGAGGCCCGATGCCCCTGCACTGCATGCAGAGCAATTCCGTGTTCCCCATCAAACATGTAAGGAGGCTTCACTTGCTTGATCGA
Organism: Hydropotes inermis; assembly: GCA_020226075.1. Lineage (NCBI taxonomy): Eukaryota > Metazoa > Chordata > Mammalia > Artiodactyla > Cervidae > Hydropotes > Hydropotes inermis. Next base: position 610,106 of record JAGTXW010001500.1, read on the forward strand.
ACTTCAGAGAGTCCCTAGGAACACTGTCACAAGTCTACAGGGACCTGATGTCACCACAGCAACGCAAAATAGCTCATTGTACAGCAAATCAACTCAAGATGAGGCCCGATTCCCCAGCATTGGCTCCTGAGCTATCCTGAACTCCCCATCAAATATGAAAATTGGCTTTACTTCCTTTAGGCAACTCCAGAGATTCCCTGAGACCCATGTCCCAAGTCTAGAGGAACACGAAGTTCAAAAGAGTAACTCAAGGAAAACTCCATGCAACCCATTTCATCTTGAGATGAGAGCTCATTCCCAGGCTTCACCTGAAGAAGTATGTCAACTTTCCACAAGCACCTCAAGAGGAGGCTTCCCTTAGCAATAGGTATATGAGAGGGCCCCTGAGTTTGCTGCCTCAAGTGGAATGGACACTGAGATGCCCTGACTTGAAAGAAGGCTGGATTTCCCTGGAGTGGCTTGAATGCAGGCTCTTCTTTCATTTCAAAAGATGAAGGGATGTCTGATTCCCAGTGGAGACCATAGAGAGAAACCTAGGTCCCCGCCTCATCTGGACAGGAGGCCTAACATCCCTCTGACATATCAAGAGGCACACTGAGTTCAATGCTTCAAAAGGTGATGATGCCTGACTCTTCTTGAAAATTGGTAGGAATCCCAATATCCCTGTGGAAAATGGAAAGGCACACTGGGTCTCCCACCTCACCTCGAGAAGCATCCATATTGCCCTGCCAAGCCTGGAGGAGATTCCTGAGGTGTCCCTCATAACTAAACTGGAGTTCTGATGTTGCTTAAGAAAGATGAGTTTTGAAGGGCCATCCCTGGTGTAACTCGAGAATATACCCCAGGTTCCCACCAGAACTCGAGAAAACACATGAGACTCCCCCCTCGCAGTGGGATGAGGCCCAATTCGCCTGCACTGTGTGCAGAGCAATTCCATGTTCCCCAAAAAACATGTAAGGAGACTTGATTTGCTTGATGGAACTCCAGTGAGTCCACAAGAACACTGTCACAAGTCTAGAAGGACACTGATGTCACCGCAGGTACGTGTAATGTCTCGGTGTACCCCAAATCAATTTGAGATGAAGCCCGATTCCCCTGCATTGGCTCCAGAGCCATCCTGCTTTCGACATCATACACGTCAAATGGTTTGACTTCGTTTAGACAACTCCAGACGTTTCTTAAGATACCCGTCTCAAGTCTAGAGGAACACCAATTTCATCACGGTAACTCGAGAAAAGCTCCGTGCACACGATATCATCTCCACATGAGAGCTGATTCCCTGGTTTCGACAGAAGAGGTAAGCCACCTTTCCACAAGCACCTGAAGATAGGCTTCCCTTAGCAATAGGTATGTGAGACGGACCCTGAGTTTGCTGCCACAATTGGAATGGACACTGAGATGCCCTGACTGGAAAGAAGGCCGGATTTCCCTGCAGTGGCTTGAATGCAGCCTCGTCTTTCATCTCACAACACGAAGGGATGTCTGAATCCCCTGTGGAGGCTCTAGAGAAAGCCCTAGGTCCCCGCCTCATCTGCACAGGAGGTCTCACATCACTTTGACTCCTCGAGAGGCACGTGGAGTTCAATGCTTCAAAAGGTGACGATGCCTGAATGTTGCTGAAAATTGATAGGAATCCAAAAATCACTGTGGCAACTAGAAAGGGACCCTCAGTCTCCCATCTCACCTCGAGAAGTGTCTGTATTGCCCTAAAAAGAATCAAAGAGATTTCTGAGGTGTCCCTCATAACTATACAGGAGTCCTGACATCGCTGAACAAAAACGAGCTTTTACTGGCCATCCCTGTAGTAACTCGAGAATATAACCCAGGTTCCTGGCGTAATTCGAGAAAAACCATGAGACTTCCCCTCGCTGTGAGATGAGGACTGATTCCCCTGCATTGCATGTAGGGCAATTCCGTGTTCCCCAACAAACTCGTAAGGAGCCTTGATTTACTTGATGGAACTCCAGAGAGCCCCCAAGAACACTGTCACAAGTCTAGAAGGACACTGATGTCACCGAAGGAACGTAAAATCATTCGGTGTACCCGAAATCAATTCCAGATGAAGCCCGCTTCCCCTGCCTTGGCTTCAGTGCCATCCCGCGGTCCACATCATACACGGCAAGTGGCTTGACTTCCTTTTGGTAAATCCAGAGATTCCCTGAGACACCCGACTCAACACTGGAGGAACACCAATTACAGCTCAGCAATTCAAGGAAAGCACTGTTCACCCCATATCATCTCGAGATGAGAGTTGATTACCTGGATTCGACTGAAGAGGAAAGCCACGTTCCACAAGCACCTCAAGAGGAGGCTTCCCTCAGCAATAGGTATGTGAGAGGGACCCTAGTTTGCTGCCTAAAATGGAATGGACACCAAGATGCCCTGACTCGAAAGAAGGTTGGATTTCCCTTCAGTGGCTTGAATGCAGGCACGTATTTCATCTCACAAGATGAAGGGATGTCTGAACCCCTGTGGAGACCCTAGAGAAAGCCCCAGGCCCCGCCTCTTCTGGACAGGAGTCCTAACATCCCTTTGACACCTCGAGAGGCACACGGAGTTCAATGCTTCAAAGGTGACGATGCCTGACTCTTCTTGAAAATTGATAGGAAACCTAATATCACTGTGGCAACTAGAAAGGGATGCTTGGTCTCCCGCCTCACCTCTAGAAACTTCTGTATTGCCCTGCCAAGCCTCGAGGAGATTCCTGAGGTGTCCCTCGTAACTCAACTGGAGTCCTGATGTCCCCGAAAAAACACGAATTATGAATGGCCATTTCCGCCTTTACTCTAGAAAATACCCCAGGTTCCCACCGCAACTCGAGGAAAACCATGAGACGTCCCCCTCGCCGTGACATGAGGCCCGATTCCCCTGCACTGCATGCAGAGCAATTCCGTGTTCCCAATGAAACACGTAAGGAGCCTTGTTTTGCTTGATGGAACTCCAGAGAGTCCCCAATAACACTGTCACATGTCTAGAGGGTCTCTGATGTCACCACAGAAATGGGAAATAGCTCGATGTACCCGAAATCAAATCGAGATGAAGCCTGACTCCCCCGCATTTGGTCCAGAGGAATCCCACGTTTCACATCATACATGACAAGTGGCTCGACTTCCCTTAGGCAACTCGAGATTCCCTGAGACACCAGTCTCAAGTCTAGAGGAACACCAATTTCAGCACAGCAACTCGAGGAAAGCTCTGTGCACCCGAAATTATCTCAAGATGAGAGCTGATTCCCTGGCTTCGACTGAAGAGGTATGCCAACTTTCCACAAGCTCCTCAAGAGCACGCCTCCCTCAGCAATAGGTATGTGAAAGGGACCCTGAGTTTACTGCCTCAAGTGGAATGGACACCAAGATGCCCTGACTCGAAAGAAGGCCGTATGTCCGTGCAGTGGCTTGAATGCAGGCTCTTCTTTGATCTCACAAGATGAAGGGAAGTCTAAATCCCCTGTGAAGACCCTAGAGAAAGCCCTAGTTCCCCGCCTCATCTGGGATGGAAGCCTCAAATCCCTTTAACACATCGAGAGGCACACGGAGTTCAATGCTTCAAAAGGTGACGATGCCTGACTCTTCTTGAAAATTGATAGGAAACCCAATATCACTGTGGCAACGAGAAAGGGATGCTTGGTCTCCCGCCTCACCTCGAGAAACATCTGTATTGCCCTGTGAAGCCTTGAGGAGATTCCTGAGGTGTCCCTTGTAACTAGACTGGAGTTCTGATGTTGCCGAAAAAACACGAGTTATGAATGGCCATTCCCGCCTTTACTCAAGAAAATACCCCAGGTTCCCGCCGCAACTCGAGAAAAACCATGAGACTTCCCCCTTGCCGCGACATGAGGCCCGATTCCCCTGCATTGCATGCAGAGCAATTCCGTGTTCCCAATCAAACATGTAAGGAGCCTTGATTTGCTTGATGGAACTCCAGAGAGTCCCCAAGAACACTGTCACATGTCTAGAGGGACTCTGATGTCAGCACAGGAATGGGAAATAGCTCGATGTACCCCAAATCAACTCGAGATGAAGCCCGATTTCCCTGCATTGGGTCCGGAGGAATCCCGCGTTCCACATCATACATGACAAGTGGCTTGACTTCCTTTAGGCAACTCCAGAGATTCCCTGAGAACACCGTGTCAAGTCTAGAGGAACACCCAGTTCAGCAGAGCAGCTCGAGGCAAGCTCAGTGCACCCCAAATCATCTCGAGATGAGAGCTGATTCCCTGGCTTTGACTGAATTGGTATGCCAACTTTCCACAAGCACCTCAAGAGGAGGCTTCCCTCAGCAATAGGTATGTGAGAGGTACCCAGATTTTGCTGCCTGAAATGGAATGGACACCAAGATGCCCTGACTCAATAGAAGGCCGTATTTCTGTGCAATGGCTTGAATGCCGGCTCATCTTTCATCTGAAAAGATGAAGGGATGTCTAAATCCCCTGTGGAGACCCTAGAGAAAGCCCTAGGTCCCCGCCTCATCTGGACAGGAGGCCTTACATCCCTTTGACACATCAAGAGGCATGCGGAGTTCAACGTTTCTAAAGGTGACAATGCCTGACTCTACTTGAAAATTGATAGGAATCCCAATATCACTGTGGCAACTAGAAGGCGACCATCGGTCTCCCGCCTAACCTCGAGAAGCGTCCGTATTGCCCTGCCAAATCTCGTGGAGATTCCTGAGGTGTCCCTCGTAACTACACAAGAGTCCTGACTTCGCTGAACAAAGAAGAGTTTTGAATGGCCATCCCTGCTGTAACTCGAGAATATACCCCAGGTTCCTGCTGCAACTCGAGAAAAACCGTGAGACTCCCCCTCCCCCCACGAGATGAGGAACGATTCCCCTGCATTGCGTGCAGAGCAATTTCGTGTTCAAAATCAAACATGTAAGGAGCCTTGATTTCCTTGATGGAACTCCAGAGAGTCCCCACGAACACTGTCACAGTCTAGAAGGACACTGATGTCACCGCAGGAAAACGAAGTAGCTCAGTCTACACCAAATCAACTCGAGATGAAGCCCGATTCCCCTGCCCTGGCTCCACAGCCATCCCCAGTTTCAAATCGTACAGGACAAGTGGCTTGACTTCCTTTAGCCAACTCCAGAGATTCCCTGAGACACCTGTCTCAAGTCTAGAGGAACACCAATTTCAGCACGGCAACTAGAGGAAAGCTCTGTGCACCCCAAATTGCCTCGAGATGACAGCTGATTCTGAAAGGTTGTTGCTGAATGATTAGACGTGGGATTCTTGGCCTCCGGAGGAGACAACTTCAATCCGGGGCCAGAGACAAGGCTGGATTGCTCAGAGCTTTTGTGTAATAAGGTTTTATTAAAGTATAAAGGAGATAGAGAAAGCTTCTAACATAGGCATCAGAAGGGGGCAAAAGAATACCCCTTCCTAGTCTTTAGCTGTATGTTATATAGTCACTCACAGTCTGTTAATGAAAGGAAAGGAATGTCATAGAATTTAGAATGGCACCAGATAATTCATCCCTGGCCATAAAACGACTGAGAAGGGCAGAATACCAACAGATAATTTCATTTACATAGATTAGGGGAACAATACCTGAGTAAGTAATTTAGGCAGTTTTGTGGAACCAACTTGAAGATAGAGTCTGGGGTTCATTAACATAGCTTAAGACAACATTTTCATAAGAAAAAGAAATGTACTGGTTAACTCGAGGTTTGAGAGTAGTCAGCTTCAGGTGAGACCAGGTGTCATGGCCACACAGCATGTTGAGAGAAACCTTTTAAATTTGTACAGAAAAGAAAATATATCACTGGTTTGTTTCTTCCTGCCGCTTAAGAGTGATAAAAATGTCTGGCACCTGCAGCCTCCTTTCTCCACCTGGGGACCCCTGGCCTTCCTGCCTGTTATCCTCTCATTCCCCGCTGTTCTTTTAGAAGAATTATGTTGCCTAGGGAAAAGGGGCGTCGTTCTCATTCTATAACTGCTTCTGAGCTGACAAGGGGCGTTGTCCCTAAATTGGTGAGGCAACATATTCTCCTAATCCTCATAGTGAGGATGTCTGATCCAGGGGCCCCAAATAGTAGTCGGGAGAAGCTGCAGTGATAGCAGGAGTTTGAACAACCATTTGTAACTTTAAAGCTTTCATGCAACTAGAAACAAATCCAGTTACACAGTTACAGATGCAGGGAGCAAACAGCAAAAACAAAACAATCAGAATTATTGTAATTGAGATAGATTTCCACCATGGGGAACTAGTTAGTGTCTCCCAAAGTGAGGCTATTGAAGCTTCAGGAGTATCCATGGCCCCAATCATCTTGTTTATGTGTTTAGTAAAATGAGTAACATTAGTGCTCACATCAGGTATATATGTGCAGCGTTGAGTATGAATGATAGCACAAGTTCCTCCTTGTGCAGCTGTCAGAATGTCTAAAGCCAATCTGTTTTGTAAAACCACCTTTCTAATTTGTGCTTGTTCAGCATTAAGAGCTGAAATAGCTTTTTGAGAATCTTGTAATGCCTGTTGAGTAAAATTAGTCAAAGCATCCACTCGTAGCATAACATCTGTAGTTCCCAGAGAGGGGACAAACACTGCAGCCAAATAATCATACTAGTGAAATACAGATCTTGCCCACCGAGTTTTAAGGTGAGGTAAATTAGCAGGCTTTTCTGGAAGCTCTGAAAATATAAAGCCATGAGTAAATGCTAGACCCATGGTGCATCTCCCTATCCAGCCAGGGGGAAGCCAGGCCCATAGGTAAGAGCCACATATCCAGTAAGTCCCATTTGGAGCAAGCCAGCGTGACTGAGATATCCAGTCCCAATTAATGCCTGGCCAGACAAAGGGAGGTCCTGAACTGGGATTGGAAAACACAGGAATGATTGTGTTACATATTTCCTGAGGCAAAAATCCCAATTGTTTCCAATCATTGTAATTAAGTTGTTTGCTAACTTTGGGGGATGGCTCTGTTTGTTCCCAGCATATAGGGGCAGTAGATATTAGACGTCCTTTTTCAGGAGTTAGCCAAATAACATCCCATATTTGATAAACGTCAGGTAAAAAACCATCAGCTCTAGACCTAGATCAAGATGTCTCTTGATAATGTCATTAGCTTTTTCAACCTTTCCTGAGGATTGGGGTCTCCAGGAACAGTGTAAGTGATACTCTATTCCTAGAGCTTTAGACACTCCCTGAGTTACAGCAGCTTTAAAGGTGGAGCCATTGTCACTCTGAAGGCTCTGTGGCAGCTCAAACCTGGAGATAATTTCATGGATCAAACTCTTTATAACCTCTTTAGCTTGTTCACTACGACAGGGGAAAGCCTCAATCCATCCAGGAAAAATATCCACCCAAACTTGTAAGCAAGAATATCCATTAGCTTTTGGTATATGAGTAAAATCAATTTCCCAGTCCTCGCCAGGATACTTTCCCTTTCGTTGTAATCCAGATTTTGCTAGATTTTCAATCTTTGGGTTATTTTTCTGACAAACCTCACACCGTTTGATAATGTTCTTTAAAGTTTTCATTATATTTTTACCTTCAAACAAATGAGAAGCCATCTGGTAAGTGCTTTCTACACCCAAATGAAAACTCTGATGTAAACCCTTAAGAATTTTCCACTGAGCATTTTCAGGAATTATTAATCGTCCATCCTCAGACTGTAACCATCCTTTATCAGTAATCTTTGCTCCTCTTTTCTCATATCTTTCTAATTCTTCCTCAGTATATTGTGGTTTTTCCTGTTCACAGAACCTGTCCAGATCAAAGCCGTCTGTAGGGAGGGGGTTTCATAAAGTGCCGCTTTTTTGGCTTGAGAGTCAGCTAGCAGGTTACCGGAGGCTACTTTATTCCCATCCCTGCTGTGCCCTTTGCAATGCATAATCGCTACTTCTTTAGGACAATAGATAGCAGTTAAAAGTCTCTCGATCTCTCTGAAATGCTTAATAGGTTCTCTTGTTGCTGTTTTAAACTGTTTTTCCTTCCATATAGCAGCATGAGCATGTAAAGTCAAATAAGCATACTTAGAATCAGTGTAGATATTCACCCGCTGCCCTTTGCTTAACTCTAGAGCTCGGGTCAGAGCCACAAGCTCCGCTAATTGGGCACTGGTTCCCTGGGGGAGAGATTTTGCTTCTAAAACCTGTTCAGCAGTCACCACAGCATAACCTGCCTTACGCTTTCCATCCCGAACAAAAGAACTACCATCTGTAAATATTTCCATATCAGGATTGTCTAATGGGGTATCCATTAGATCCTTCTGAGCTGCATAGTTTAAAGTTAGGAATTGGGAACAATAGTGATCAGGTGTTTCATTTTCCTTCTCAGGAAGGAAAGTAGCAGGATTTAAATTTCCACAAACTTTAAGCTTAGTTACTGGTCCTTCTAACAACAGTGACTGATATTTAAGAAGCCTACTGTCTGTCATCCAAATATTAACCTTCGAATTCAAGATTCCACTCACATCATGAGAAATCAGTACAGTAAGGTTTCATCCATTAATTATTTTTAAGGCTTCACGTGCTAATAAAGCCGTGGCTCCAATTACTCTTAGGCAGTGAGGCCACCCACGTGCAATTACATCTAATTCTTTGCTTAGATAAGCTATAGGTTTCTGGTGAGGCCCTCGGGGTTGTGTCAAAACTCCCAAGGCCATACCTTTTCTTTCAGTGACAAACAAGTTAAATTCTGACCCTGTGGGCAAACTCAAAGCTGGAGCTTGCCGGAAAGCAGTGTGAAGAACCTTAAAAGCCTTTTGAGTATCTGGAGACCAAACCAGTTTGTCAGTTTGGGCCTGCTGAGTTTTAGCTATAAGTTTATATAAAGGCCGGGCAAGTTCCCCATAGCCCAGAATCCAAATATGACAGTAGCCTGTGATTCCCAAAAATCCTCTCAATTGCCTTAAAGTCATAGGTAGGGGGTGGCTTAGTATAGGTTTAATTCTCTCAGGGCCTATGGCCCTAGTCCCTTCTGATATGATTAGGCCCAGATATCTAACAGATGGTTGACAAAGCTGAGCCTTTTCTCTTGATGCCTTGTAACCACAGCCTGCCGGAAAGTTTAAGAAATCTTCTGAGGCTCGTGAACAAGCTTCCTCTGTCTCAGCATGGAGCAAAATATCATCTACATATTGTAAAACTACTGCTTCAGAGCTATTAATGTTTTGTAGATCCTGTGACAAACTTTACCCAAATAAGTGAGGACTGTCATGAAATCCCTGGGGCAAAACTGTCCAGGTTAACTGAGAAGCTGGCTGAGTGGGGTCTTCAAAGGCAAATAGAAATTGACTTTCCTCCACCAAAGGCACTGAATAGAAGGCATCTTTCAAATCAATTACTGAGAAATATTTGGCTTGTTCAGGAATTTCAGACAATAGAGTATAAGAATTAGGCACCACGTGGTGTAAAGGAACCACAGCATCATTTATTATTTGTAAATCTTGAACTAATCTCCATTTACCATTTGATTTCTTTATACCCAAAATAGGAGTGTTGCATGGACTGTTACAGGGAACTAACATTCCCTGCTCTTTTAAATTCTCAATGATGGGTTTTAACCCTTCCTTAACCTCAATTTTCAGTGGATACTGCTTCTTATGTGGGAATAAGTGTGGGTCTTTGAGCTTGACAACTACAGGAATAGCATTTTGTGCTCGACCCATAGATTTTCCATCAGTCCATACTCTAGAATTCACATTTTGTTCAACTAAAGGGAGAGAAAGGGAGGGCTCCATATTCATGAAAACAGAGGCATGGACCTTGCTCAGTATATCCCTCCCCAAAAGGGGTGAGGGTGATTCTGGCACGATAAGAGACTCATGTGAAAATAGCACAGAATCCCAGTTGCACGATAGAGAATAACTGAAGTAATACCTTTTGGCTCGTCCAGATAGTCCCATTATGGAAGCGGATCTGGAAGAAAGTGGGCCAGGGGCTTCAGTAAGTGCCAGGCCAGCTGGAAGATTTCAAACGGGAGACACGGCGCGTTCCTAAAGGCTAAGAAATAAAGACACAGAACAGATGGGGCCGAGAGGACTGCTGCAGTCAGAGAGCGATAATTCTTTATTCTTCTAAACTTTATTTATACTAAACCAAGAAGAAGGCATCCCAAAGAAAAATTTTCCCCATGTACGTCATCTTCAAGATAACAATCACCAGAGCTATCTCATGGCTCCAAGGGATAAGAAAGGCATCCTATTTATCTCAAGGATGGTCATGCAAAGCTATCTATCTGCATTGTGTGTCCATTCAAGGCTTACTAATGTTCTGTTAAGATTTAACTTGGTTAATAAATTCCAGAGGGGTGGCAGGACAAAGAGCTATGTCCGTGAACAGGCCCTTGAAAATCAATCAAGGCAGCTCCCAGAGTCAGCTCTTTTGAGCCGCTCCCCGCAGCTCCCCCTCTTTTATTTAGTAAAATGATATGATTGATTTTTATGGTGTAAGTAATTACTGTGTAGGACAGCCTTGATGTCCCACAGCTCTTTAACAAATTTCTTTATGATACAAGGAGCAATGCACACAAAAAGCACTAATTCAGAAGCATGGCCACGACCCCTGAAAAAAGATGCCAAAGTGAGGTTACCGAGGGAAAATTGGAAAACAAACTGTTAAGAAACTCTTCAGCATTTTTTGCAAAATCCATACTAGCCCGAGGAGCATTTTCTATATCAAGAATTTCCTGATGAAGGTGTATTAGATCCAAGGAAATGTTTTCATTGTGCAAAATACCATTTAAATGTAATTTTATCTTATCCCAAGGGGTCTCGGTATTATTATAAATTTTCAGAGCTACACAAATCCAATGATAATTAGCATGACACCTGATTCTAGCCCTTAATTTCAAGCCTTGTATTTCTTGTCCCCAAAAACTCACAGCATCATAGAGGGCATTTAACCTATCTTCTAGTTTTCTATCTATATCTTCCTGAATTCCTAAAGCTTTTGAAGTGTTCTTTGCTAAATCATCTACAACATTAGTGGTATGTACGGATTGAGCTAAGGATACAGAAGTGGTAGTAGCTGAAGCAATTAAAGTTACAAGCGTTACTACTCCTAGAATTATTAATCCTCTTCCCCTCCATGGCCTAGCAAGGGCTGCACGCACCTTATTTCACAGCTCAAGCCCTGACTCCTCATACCAAGGTTCAGTGAGGTTCACAGGCATCATGACGAAGGGCGGTTGCTTGACTATCAGAGCCCCAAAATTATTTTCCATACCTCTTATACAATTAGTCAGGGTACAATTAAAACAATGAACATGATATAGACTAGCATTTTTAGAAAGAGTCACAGAGCCAACAAGAGTCATAAAGGGATAGGGTACAGAGGCCCAAGGATGTCTCCAAGTCTCATTCTACCAATGTGCTCTCCAGGATAGTCCTCCTTTGGTCTTCCCTCCAGTCTGCAAAAGGGACCCATCTGTTCCAAAAGCAGCCAACAGCTTCCATATCTCGGTCTGATACACCGTGGTACCACCAAGATTCCAAATTCTGGCTGCAAATTGTCTGCTGCCTTTTCTTCTGGGGTTCCTGTTGGAGTCTGGCGACCAATCCCAAAGGGAATGTGTGTCATTAGTAATAGGATATACAGTAGCAGTCTCATCTCTACAAAGTTTCCATGGCACAGCTCTATATTGCCCGTCTACCCCCAGGCCACAGAATGGAATGTCTTTAGGTCTGGTTCCATTAACTCATTGTGCATGTCCTGTGGATTTTGTAATGCTAGGAATATCCACTATCCACCTACGATGGTCATGGTCATATTTGTATTCAAAGTATCCTGCATCTGTAACAGTAAGACATCCTGAAACATTATGATTTTGAAAAAAGCACATTGGTAATTGTGAAGAGGACCCTGAATAAGAAATATTAGCACTTTGAGGAGAGATGTGCTTATCAGAGAAGCCTCCTAATAAGATTGTATCATTTACATACACGGGAACAAAACTCATTTACCACCCAACTTGTTGTAATAGTGGAGGATCAGGAACATACGCCCAGAAGACATCAGCATTCATAGAACTTATCTGGTTTAAAAGAAATAATAGAGAAATCAATATATTAGTAGGTGAAGCAGTGGGAAGATTCAGAGAATTCTCACACGCCATTTGTAACAGCGCCTGTATCTGCTGAGCTGTTGGTAGCGGGGCTGTCTCCTGGATCGTGAGTCTCCTCATTTGTTCCACCAGCGATCGCCTCCGCCGTGCGTAGCAAACTTTCCGGGAGCCAGCGCGGCGCTTTGGCATTCTGCGGGAAAACACAAACATGACCTCTTCCCCATATTAGGACGGGGTCCGGTCCATGCCATCTGCCTTCTATGGGATCCTTCCATCTAACCATTGGCCAGACTGTTTTATTATCATAATGCCAAAGGCGTTGAGCTGCTGATTTTCCATTTTTATCGAGGCTTAGAAAATTTAAAACAAACACAGCATGACTAAGAAGATTTTTAGGCGTAATAGCATACAAACTCCCCCTTTTTAATTTTTTCAGTTGGTGCTG
>JAGTXW010001500.1:622958-636016 GCA_020226075.1 Hydropotes inermis
ATCAGTAAAGACAGTTGTCCCCTTTTCCAAAGGGCATTGCTGCACGACTTTTGGAAAAACAAACTGATGCAGCTGTGAAAATTGTAGCAATTTATTAGCAGGATAATGTTGTTTAATCTCCCTGGCATACTGTGCAAGCGCAATTGCCCAACCATCAGAAAATTGAGAGAGCCATAGTTGCTGTTCAGTTGAAAAAGGAATACAAATAAAGTGGGGATCTCTTCCCAAATAGGTCTCAGATTTCTGTCTTCCTTTTGCTATTACTTTGGCTACAAGAACATGGTAAGGACTTAACACCCGTAGGGGAGAGACTGATAAATAAATCCACCTTAGAGGACTATCTTGAAACAACACACCAGTAGGTGAAGGTTCTGAGGCAAGGATATAAAGTCCCCAAGGCCTTTCATAATCACAGTAACTGGAATGTTGCTGTGATAAGGCAGTTTCTACTTTCTGAAGAGCTTGCTCTCCAGCTTCTGTGAGGCTGCGTGGGGAGGTAGGATTCTTATCCCCCTTTAAGATATCAAAAAGAGGCTTCAATTCGCATGTAGCAAGATGTAGGCAGGGTCTAATCCAATTAATGTCCCCGAGCAACTTTTGAAAATCATTAAGTGTTTTCAGATTATCCCTTCATAATGGAATGGGCTGGACTCCAAATGTTTCCCTTTCTAAACGAAAGCCAAGATAGGAATAAGGAGGAAAGGTTTGCACCTTTTATCTGGATCTTATTAGCACTACTGCTTTTAAGGCAGGTTCCATGAAGGCATAAACTGCTAACAAATAATTTTTATCAATATGTGCTAGTAGTATATCATCCATGTAATGCAGAAAATAAGCATCGTAGTATTTCACCCGAGTTTCTTGTAACGCTGCTGCAACAAATTTCTGGCACAAGGTCGGGCTATTAGCCACACCCTGTGGCAAAACCTTCCAATGATACCTATGCATTGGTTGGGAAAAATTAACAGAGGGAACACTAAAAGCAAATCGAGGGCAATCTTGAGGTGCTAAAGGAATAGTATAAAAGCAGTCTTTTAAATCTAGAATTATTATGTGGGTATCCCTTGGAATAGCCATGGGAGAAGGTAATCCAGGTTGCAATGCTCCCATGACTTCCATAGTTTCACTAACCTTTCACAGATCCTGTAAAAGCCTCCATTTTCAAGATTTTTTCTTAATAACAAAAATGGGCGAATTCCAAGGTGAATTAGACTGTTCAATATGTCCCAATTCCAACTGTTCCTGCACCAGTTGTTGGGCAGCATCAATTTTCTCTTTGGAAAGGGGCCACTGATCAACACACACAGGCTCCTCAGACTTCCAAGTAATAGGATCTGCGTCAATTACAGGAGGATCAGAGGTCCCTTCTAAAAATACCCAACTCCACTTCTATCAGGCAATCTCCTAGGCTGGATGGGTGTAACATTTCCCTGGGTATATTTCCCAAGCCCAGAAGTAGGAAGAAGTCCCTGTTCCAAAAGTTGATTGCTAATCTGTTCACTGGGGCTGTACAGGTATACTCCTATATGAGTCATAACATCTCATCCCCACAAATTTACAGGTAGGTTTGGGAGGTTATAAGGTCTAATGTCCCCTTCGTGACCCTCATGGTCAGTCCAATGTAACAGTTCTGTACTTTGTTCAGGGTTGTTAGTTTGACCAATTCCTTGCAATGTTGATATAGCTATCTGTTTAGGCCATTCTCGGGGCCAGTGTCTCTCAGCAATAACAGAAACATCAGCTCCTGTGTCCAGAATGCCTGTGAACAACTTTCCATTTATTCTTAACGTGAACTCAGGACGATTATTAGTTATTGCCTGGACCCAGTAGGTGTCAGAGGATCCAAAGGCACCTTCCTCTCTCCTGGAAGCCAATGCTTTTCCTGTTTGCACCGCAGGGACCAATATCAATTGAGTTATACGCTGTCTGCTAGCTATGGTAGTAATGCATTGCGGGGAATGGGCCATAATTTTGATTTCTCCTGTATAATCAGCATCAATTACTTCAGAAGCTATGATCAGTCCTTTAATGGTAGAGCTACTACGTCCAAGCAAAAGGCCCACAGTTCCATCAGGCAAAGGGCCGTATACCACAGTGGGCAGAGCCCGCATTCCCATTTTGGGAGTCAGTACTGTGTAGGAGGAGGAACAGAGGTCCAAGCCTGCGCTCCCTGAGGTAGCTCTGAACAAGTCTGTGACTTGCTTTCTACCATCTGATTTCCCTGAATTGCCCCATAACATTGTTTTGGGGCCAGGGGCTGGCCCCTCACCCAGTTTCCCGACGGTGAGGGAAATGGGTAGCCCTCGACATCAACTTTGGATTTACAATCTTTTGCCCAATGTCTTCCTTTTTTACACCTAGGGCATAAATTAGGAGTTTTAATATTCCCCGAATTTGCTCATTGGGGGCAAAAGGCGGCACAATGTCCAGGCTGGCCACAAGCAAAATATCCAGCATTTCCCCTACCAGGTAATCCTCTTTTATTTTTCATTTGTTGTTGATATAATACTTCTTTTATGCTTTTACCTTGTAAAGCTGCAGCCAGGGTAATACTCTGCATATAGGAAGGTCCGATATCAGCGCATATATGAATGTAATCTGATAAACCTCCCTTTTTTCTATATGGTCTTAATGCTGCCTGACATGCAGAGTTAGCATTTTCATAGGCCAGCTGTTTAGTAAGCACCATTCCAGCCTGTTCATCAGCCATAAGTTTACCCACTGCCTCAAGAAGATGAGCCACGAAGTCTTGATAGGGTTCATCTGGCGCCTGACGAATTTTGGAAAGGTCCTCAGTCTTATTACTAGAACAAGGGAGCTTTTTCCAAGCCTGCCCAGCAGCATTAGAGATTTGAGCATATGCCCCAGGCAGATAATTTAATTGAGCATTCATATTCTGATAAGCTCCTTCCCCTATCAACATCTCATATGTAGTATTAATCCCATGCCGCTGATTCAATTCAGCTATATGGCCACATTATTCTGTAAATTCTGATTTCCATAATAAATAGTCCCCTCCTGATAAGCAAGCTCTCGCTATTTGTTTCCAGTCACTTGGTGGCAAGTTTTTGACCTCCTAAATTCTCTATCATGGCCTGGGTAAAAGGAGCCATAGGTCCGTATTGGGCACAGGCAAATTTTTAATTCTTTTAGTTGTTTAAAGGGTAAAGGTTCATAATACCGCTGGTTAGCATTCTCAAACACTGGAAAAGCGGCAGAAAATCCTAAAACAGCCTCTCCAGCCTTCTGAGATGTTGCATAGCCTTTTGTAAGGGGGATAGGCTACATGACTTATGAGTCATTACTAATGAATTTTCTGGCTTGGAAATGGGTGGAGGGTCTAATCCAGCAATAACTGAAGGGGCATAAGTGGGAGGTGCTGTAGGAATGGCACCAATGCCTTCATCCTTACTTCCCCTTTTTATTTCTTCCTTTATTGTTATTAATAATTTCTGCATGAGTGTCTCCAACTCTTTGTTGGAGGGGCAGCTGCTGCCTGCACATTCGAATTGTCAGTTGCAAGTAATTCCCAATGATCATCCTCATGGTAAGCAGCTGCCTGCTCCTCTAAACTTTCCTCATCCTTTGGAGTCCAATGTTCCCTCATTTTCCTTCAAAGGTTTGGCAGATTCTAATTCAAAGGTTGTGGGTTCTTTCCCTTTAGGAGTGGCGACCACGACCTTTTGTGGAGTAGCATAAATTGGATCTTCGGGTGAGAGCATGTGTTTTAATTTACTCCCTTCCTCATGTTCAAAATCAAGGCAGTCTCTTATTAAAGTCCATAATGAAAATGTTTCCACAGGAACCTTATTAGGTCCATGGAGAGTATAATAGGTTTGAATCTGTTTCCCTATCTTCTTCCATATCTCTAAACTCATAGTCCCTTCCTCCAGAAACCAAGGACATACTTCCTCAACAAAACTAATAAAAGTCTGCAATTTTGTTTTAGTAACCTGTATTCCCCGATCCTTTAACATTACCTGTAACATATGCACAAACAACTGACGGCTATGATCTTGTCCCATGGTTTATACTCTCGGCAATATTCCTTTCTGCCCCTCAATATACAAGTATATACACTCTTACTTACCTTAGTAGTTTCAATGGGCAGCGGCCACAAGGAACTTTCGTCGAGCCCCACGTTGCTGCGACAGCCGGAAGATTTCAAACGGGAGACAGGGAGCATTCCTAAAGGCTAAGAAATAAAGACACAGAACAGATGGGGCCGAGAGGACCACTGCAGTCAGCGAGCGATAATCTTTATTCTTCTAAACTTCATTTATACTAAACCAAGAAGAAGGCATCCCAAAGAAAAATTTTCCCCATGTACATCATCTTCAAGATAACAATCACCAGAGCTATCTCATGGCTCCAAGGGATAAGAAAGGCATCCTATTTATCTCAAGGACTGTCGTGCAAAGCTATCTATCTGCGTTGTGTGTGCATTCAAGGTTTGCTAATGTTCTGTTAAGATTTAACTTGGATAATAAATTCCAGAGGGGTGGTGGGACAGAGAGCTATGTCCGCGAACAGACCCTTGAAAATCAATCAAGGCAGCTCCCAGAGTCAGCTCTTTCAAGCTGCTGCCCACAGGTAAGCACGGAATAAGTTGCCCCAGTATCTAGAAGGAAATTTACGGATTGGCCTCCCACTGTTATCAATACCCGGGGCTCCTCAGGTGTAATTAGGATGGGAACTTGTGTGGGGACCCCAGGGCACCTTCAGTCCTGATGGTCTTGAGAGTCAGACCCCTGAGACCTATGCCTCTGGGGGCAGTCTCTCCTCCAGTGTGGTCCCCTGCAGACCGGACATGGAGCCGGGGGCGGCTTAGAGGCCTGAGGGCAATCCCACTTGAGATGCCCCTCCTTTCCACAGCAATAGCAAGCCCACCCCTTTTCACCTGTGTCCCTCTGGGCATTTTTCTCAGGCTGTTTAAGAACGGTTTTCATAGCCATTGTGAGAGCTTCCACCTTTTCCTTCATCTTTCTTTGCCTTTCTTTCTTTTCCTCATATTCCCTACCATAATAGACTGTCTGAGCCAGTTGTAACAGATTATCTAAAGACTGATTTGGTCCATACGCCCATTTTGATAACTTACGGCGAATATCTGGAGCTGACTGAGTGAGAAATCTATCTTTTAAGATCACTTTTCCCTCTTCACTTTCAGGATCAATCTCAGTGAATCTGCGAAGGGCTTCTCTCAGTCTGTCTAGGAATTTACCAGGAGCTTCCCTCTCTTCCTGTTCTATGTCTGCCAGTTTGCCATAGTTTAAAGGCTTAGAACACGCCTGTCTGAGTCCTTCAAGAATACATCTGACAAAATGACTCTGATCCCATCTTCCTTTAGCAGTGTTATAGTCCCAATCTGGTTCTGTAGCTGGGACTGCCTGACTCCCATTGGGTACCGCTGCCATGCAGTATCGCATAGGAAGACCAGGTGTGTCTTCTTTAAGCCCTAGGGATCAAATCTATCTCAGTTTTTCAGGATACAGTTCAAAGGAGTGAGGCTGGAATTGTTAGCTCCCATCTGTAAGAGAGAAAAAAAGCGACCAGCGCCATTTTTCTACCGGAGGCATCCCTCCCTGCTCTAGATGGGGGTGTAGACAGACTTTACACCAAAAGCTTTTCCTTCCTGGTCAGACTTAGTCTGTTCCTTACTGACGCAGGCGTCATGCTCATCCCTCCCGGTTCTACCACAGAGATGGGGTGGGGATACACCAGGGGAAGACCTGATGGCATCCCTGACTGACGTCCAGCCCTTCACCTCGCTTGTCTCTGATGCCACCCGGAGTGAAGTCAGAGTAACCTTCTGGAATGCTTCCCAAGCTAAACCTCTGGGGGAAACATTCGTCACCTGAGTGCCTATGCATGACTCTGAATATGTTCCTGACCACAGTAAGACTGATACAACCATGAAACTGAGATGTTCCTTCCAAGCGTCACCACACCAGTATAAGAGCTTCTCTGGTCCACTAAGAGCCAGTGTTACCAAAGGAAAAAACATAGCAGTTCCAATCCGAGTAACCTTTAACCTCAGAGATGCTCTTGGGTTTAGAGCTCCATCTAGCTTCCACAACATAGCCATGCCTAGCAAGGCTAGGTGCTTCCTCACTACCAATCCTAGTTTGAGACCTAGGCCACAGTAGAGTAGCAACATAGATTACAAGTCACTTGAAAGCCTATGATCCGATAGATTAGGTTAGTACTTCTAATTCCCAAGGAGTTATGAAATGGTCAAGGAGACTGAAAAGTTGACCGAGAAAGGAGAGTTCGGTCCACACACTTTGCCCATTTCTGGTCAGTTCCCAAAGGAGACATTGGTGGCCTCTTGGCATTGGCAGGTTGGTATGAACCCCAGACAGGTTTATGCCATGAGCCTTATGAGGTCGCTGTGGAACCACAGAGCACGGCTTCTCACTTGCTTCACGCAGGGCGTTTCATTCATTCACACAAGCACACCAAAGAGTTAGTAAAGTACAGTGGGAAACATGTTCGCTAGAACAAAGAACTAGAGCTCCAAGCATCTTTACCTTGTTCTGAAGGATCCCGGATGAGCCCCCAAGATGAACGGTTGTTGCTGAATGGTTAGACGCGGATTTCTTGACCTCTGGAGGAGACAAATTCAATCCGGGGCCAGAGACGAGGCTGGATTGCTCAGAGCTTTTGAGTAATAAGGTTTTATTAAAGTATAAAGGAGATAGAGAAAGCTTCTAACATAGGCATCAGAAGGGGGCAAAAGAATACCCCCTCCTAGTCTTCAGCTGTATGTTATATAGTCACTCACAGTCTGTTAATGAAAGGAAAGGAATGTCATAGAATTTAGAATGGCACCAGATAATTCACCCCTGGCCATAAAACGATTGAGAAGGGCAGAATACCAACAGATAATTTCATTTACATAGATTAGGGGAACAATACCTGAGTAAGTAATTAGGCAGTCTTGCAGAACCAACTTGAAGATAGAGTCTGGGGTTCATTAACATAGCTTAAGACAACAGTTTCATAAGAAAAAGAAATGTACTGGTTAACTCGAGGTTTGAGAGTAGTTAGCTTTAGGTGAGACCAGGTGTCATGGCCACACAGCATGTTGAGAGAAACCTTCTTTTAAATTTGTACAGAAAAGAAAATATATCACTGGTTTGTTTCTTCCTGCCGCTTAAGAGTGATAAAAATGTCTGGTACCTGCAGCCTCCTTTCTCCACCTGGAGACCTCTGGCCTTCCTGCCTGTTACCCTCTCAATTCCCTGGCTTCAAATGAAGCGGTTTGCCAACTTTCCACAAGCACCTCAAGAGGAGGCTTCCCTCAGCAATAGGTATGTGAGAGGGACCCTGAGTTTGCTGCCTCAAGTGGAATGGATGCCGAGCTGCAATGACTCAAAAGAAGGCCGGATTTCCATGCAGTGGCTTGAATGCAGGCTCGTCTTTCATCTCACAAGATGAAGGGATGTCTGAATCCCATCTGGAGCCCTAGAGAAAGCCCTAGATCCCCGCCTCATCTAGACAGGAGACCTCACATCCTTTTGACACCTCGAGAGGCATGCAGAGTTTAATTCTTCAAAAGGTGATGATGCCTGACTCTTCTTGAAAATTGATAGGAATCCCAATATCATTGTGGCAACTAGACAGGCAGACTGGGTCTCCCACCGCACCTCGAGAAGCATCCATATTGCCCAGCCAAGCCTCGAGGAGACTCCTGAGGTGTCCCTTGTAACTAGACAGGAGTCTTGATGACCCTGAACAAACACGATCTTTGAAGGATCATCCCCACCGTAACTGGAAAGTATATTCCAGGTTCCCGCCGCAACTCGCGAAAAACCATGAAACTTCCCCCTGCCATGAAAGGAGGCCCGATTTCCCTGCATTGCATGCAGAGTAATTCCATGTTCCCCATCAAACACATAAGGAGACTTAATGTGCTTGCTGGAACCCCAGAGAGACCCCAAGAACACTGTCTCAAGTCCAAAAGGACACTGATGTAACCACAGGAACGCAAAATAGCTCGGTGTACCCCAAATCAACTTGAAATGAAGCCCTATTCCCCTTCATTGGCTCCACAGCCACCCGTGTTCCACATCATACATGACAAGTGGCTCGACTTCCTTTAGGCAACTCCAGAGATTCCCTGAGACCCACATCCCAAGTCTAGAAGAACACCAATTCAGTACAGCATCTCGAGGAAATCTCTGTGCACCCCAAATCATCTCGAGATGAGAGCTCCTTCCCTGGGTTCGACTGAAAAGGTAAGCCAACTTTCCACAGGCACCTCAGGAGAACTCTTTCCTCAGCAGTAGGTATGTGAGAGGGATCCTGAGTTTGCTGCCTCAAGTGGAATGGACACCGAGTTGCCATGAGTTGAAAGAAGGCCGGATTTCCCTGCAGTGGCTTGAAGCCTGGCTCGTCTTTCATCTTACAAATGAAGGGTTTTCTGAATCCCCTGTGGAGATCCTAGAGAAATTCCTAGGTCCCCGCCTCATCTGGACAGGCGGCCTCACATCCCTTGACACCTCGAGAGGCACACGGAGTTCAATGCTTCAAAAGGTGATGATGCCTAATTCCTCTTGAAGATTAATAGGAATACCAATATCCCTGTGGCAACTGGAAAGGGACCCTGGGTCTCCCACTTCACCTCGAGAAGCATCCCTATTGCAAAGGCAACCCTCGAGGAGATTCTTCAGGTGTCCCTCGTAACTAGACAGGAGTCCAGACATCGCTGTACAAACCCCAATTTTGAAGGGCCATCCCCATCGTAACTTGAGAATATACCACAGGTTCCCACCGCAACTCAAGAAAAACCATGAGACATCCCCCTCCCCATGAGATGAGGCCCGATTCCCCTGCATTGCATGCAGAGCAATTCCGTGTTCCCCATCAAACATGTAAGGAGCCTTGACTTTCTTGATGGAACTCCAGAGAGTCCCCAAGAACACTGTCACAAGTCCAGAGGGACCCTGATGTCACCGCAGCAATGCGAAATAGCTCAGAGTACCCCAAATCAACTCGAGATGTGAGCTGATTCCCTGGCTTTGACTGAAGAGTTATGCCAACTTTCCAGAAGCACCTTAAGAGGAGGCTTCCCTCAGGAATAGTATGTGAGAGGGACCCTGAGTTTGCTGTCTCAAATGGAATGGACAATGAGATGTCATGACTCAAAAGAAGGCCAGATTTCTCTGCAGTGGCTTGAATCCAGGCTCGTCTTTCATCTCACAAGTTGAAGGGATGTCTGAATCCCCTCTGGAGACCGTAGAGAAAACCCTAGATCCGTGCCTCATCTGGACAGGAGGCCTCACATCCCTTTGACACCTCGAGAGGCACGCGGTGTTCAATGCTTCCAAAGGTGATGATGCCTGACTCTTCTTGAAAATTGATAGGAATCCAAATATACCTGTGCCAACTGGAAAGGGACACTGGGTCTCCCGCCTCACCTCGAGAAGTGTCCGTATTGCCCTGCCAGCTCGTGGAGATTCCTGAGCTGTCACTCGTAACTAGACAGGAGTCCTGATGTCGATAAGCAAAGACAAGTTTTGAATGGCCATCCCTGCCATAACTCGAGAATATACCCCAGGTTCCCGAGGAAACTCGAGAAAAACTATTAGACTTCCCCCTCGGCATGAAATAAGGCATGATCCCCCTACATTGCATGCAGAGCAATTCCTTGTTCCCAATCAAACAGATAAGGAGCCTTGATTTGCTTGATGGAACTCCAGGGAGTCCCCAAGAACACTGTCACAAGTCTAGAAGGACACTGATGTCACTGCTGGAACGCGATATAACTCGGTGTAACACAAATCAACTTGAAAGAAGCCTGATTCCACTCTATTGGCTCCAGAGCCATCCTGCATTCCCCATAAAACACAACAAGTAGCTTGACTTAGTTTAGGAAACTCCAGAGATTTCCTGAGGCACCCACCCAAGTCTAGAGGAAGACGAAGTTCAGCATAGCAAATTGAGGAAAACTCCATGCACCCCATATCGTCTCGAGATGAGAGCTGATTCCCTGGCTTTGACTGAAGAGGTAAGCCAACTTTACACAAACACCAAAAATGGAGGCTTCCCTCAGCTATAGGTATGTGAGAGGGCCCCTGAGATTGCTGCCTCAAGTGGAATGGACACCGAGATGCCCTGACTTGAAAGAAGGCTGGATTTCCCTGCAGTGGCTTCAATGCAGGCTCGTCTTTCACCTCACAAGGTGAAGGGATGTGTGAATCTACTGTGGAGACCTTAGAGAAAGTCCTAGTTCCCCGCCTCCTCTGGACATGAGACCTCACATCGCTTTGAAAAGGTTACGATGTCAGACTCTTCTTGAAAATTGATAGGAAACCCAATATAACAGTGGCAAATGGAAAGGGAACCTGGGTCTCATGCCTCATGTCAAGAATCATCCCTGTTGCTCTGCCAACCCTTGAGGAGATTCCTGAGGTGTCCTTCGTTAGTAGAGAGGAGTCCTGTCGTCGCTGAACAAACACGAGTTTTGAAGGGCCATTCCCGCCGTAACTCGAAAATGTACCCCAGGTTCCCGCCGCAACTGGAGAAAAACCATGAGACTTCCTCTTCACCATGAGATGAGGCCCAAATCCCCTGCACTGCATGCAGAGCAATTCCGTGTTGCCCATCAAACAGGTAAGGAGCCTTGATTTGCTTGGTGGAACTTCAGAGAGTCCCCAAAAACACTGTCTCAAGGCTAGAGAGGGACCTTGATGTCACTGCAGGAACACAAAATAGATTGGTGTACCACAAATCAACTCGAGATGAAGCCCCATTCCCCTGCATTTGTTCCAGAGACATCCAGCATTTCACATCAAACACGAAAATTGCCTTTACTTCCTTTAGGCAACTCCAGAGATTCCCTGACACCCCCGTCTGAAGTCTAGAGGAACAGCAAGTTCAGCACAGCAACTTGAGGAAAGCTCCGTTCACCCCATATCATCTCGAAATGAGAGCTGATTCCCTGGCTTCCACTGAAGAGGTAAGCCAGCTTTCCACAAGCACCTCAAAGGAGGATTCCCTTTGCAATAGGTATGTGAGACTGAATTTGCTGCCTAAAGTGGAATGGACACCATGATGCCCCGACTCAACAGAAGGCCGGTTTTCTCTGCAGTGGCTTGAATGCAGGCTCGTCTTCCATGTCACAAGATGAAGGGGTGGATGAATCCCCTTTGGAGACCATAGAGAAAGCCCGAGGTCCCCGCCGCATATGTACAGGAGGCCTCACATCCCTTTGACACCTTGAGAGGCATGGGGAGTTCAATGCTTCAAAAGGAGACGATGCCTGACTCTTGTTGAAAATTGATAGGAATACCAATATAACTCTGGCAACTAGAAATGGAACCTCAGTCTCCCGACTCACATCGAGAAGCGTCTGTATTGCCTGCCATGCCTCGTGGAGATTCCTGAGGTGTCCCTCGTAATTAGACAGGAGCCTGACTTCGCTGAACAAACACGAGTTTTGAATTACCATCCCGGCCATAAATCGAGAATATACCACAGATTCCCGCCGCAACTCGAGAAAAACTCTGAGACTTCCCCCTCACCGGGAGATGAGGCGCGATTACACAAAATGGCATGCAGAGCAATTTCATGTTTCCCATCATTCACGTAATGAGCCTCATTTGCTTGATGGAACTCCAGAGAGTCCCCAAGAACACTGTCACAAGTATAGAAGGACACAGATGTCACCGCAGGAATGGGAAATAGCTTGGTGTACTACAAATCAACATGAGATGAAGCCCGATTCTATTGCATTGGCTCCAGAGTCATGCAATGTTGACATCATACACGACAAGTGGCTTGACTTCTGTTAGGCAACTACAGAGAATCCCTGAGACGCACATTTCAAGTCCAGAGGAACACCAATTTCAGCACAGCAACTAGAGGAAACCTATGCGCAACAACAAATCGTCACGAGATGAGAGCTGACTCCCTGGCTTTGACTGAAGGGGTATGCCAACTTTCCATAAGCACCTCAAGAGGAGGCTCTCCTCAGCAATAGTCATGATATCAGGACGCTCAGTTTGCTGCCTCAAGTATAATGGACACCGAGATGCCCTCATTTGAAAGAAGGCCGGATATCTCGGCATTGGCTTGAATGCAGGCTCGTCTTTCATCTCACCAGAAGAAGGGATGTCGGAATCTCCCATGGAGATCCTAGAGAAAGCCCTTGATGCCTGCCTCATCTGGACAGGAGGCCTCACATACCTTGGACACCTCGAGAGGCACGCGGAGTTCAGTGCTTCAAAAGTTGACGATGCCTGACTCTTGTTGAAAACTGATAGGAATCCCAATATCACTGTGGCAAGTAGAAAGGGATTCTGGGTCTCCCACCTCACATCCAGTAGAGTACGTATTGCTCTGTCAAGCCTCGAGGAGATTCCTGAGGTGTCCCATGTAACTAGACAGGAGTTCTGACGTCGCTGAATAAACATGAGTTTTGAATAGATATCCCGCTGTAACTCGAGAATATGGGCCAGAATCGCGCCGCAAATCGAGAAAAATTCTGAGACTTCCTCCTCGCCGGGAGATGAGGACCGATTACCCTGAATGACCTGCAGAGCAATTCCATGTTCCCCATCAAACACGCAAGGAGCCTTGATTTGCTTGATGGAATTCCAGAGTCCCCAAGAACACTGTCAGAAGTCTGGAAGGACACTGATGTTACCACAGGAATGCGAAATAGCTCAGTGTACCCCAAATCAAAGCGATATGAAGCCCAATTCTACTTGATTGGCTGCAGAGCCATGCCACGTTGACATCATACATGACAAGTGGCCTGACTTCTGTTAGGCAACTTCAGAGAATCCCTGACACATCTGTTTCAAGTCCAGAGGAACACCAATTTCAGCACAGCAACTAGAGGAAACCTATGTGCAACAACAAATCATCTCGCGATGAGAGCTGACTGCTGGCTTTGACTGAAGGGGTATGCAAACTTTCCATAAGCACCTCAAGAGGAGGCTTTCCTCAGAAATAGGTATGTTATCAGGACCCTGAGTTTGCTGCCTAAAGTGGAATGGACACTGTGATGCCCTGACTAGAAAAAAGGCCGGATATCTCGGCATTGGCTT
>JAGTXW010001500.1:636026-654290 GCA_020226075.1 Hydropotes inermis
GAATGTAGGCTCGTCTTTCATCTCACCAGATGAAGGGATGTCTGAATTCCCTGTGGAGATTTAGAGAAAGGATTAGGTCCCTCCGTCATCTGGACTGGAGACTTCACATCCCTTTGACACCTAGAGAGGCACGCAGAGTTCAGTGCTTCAAAAGTTGATGATGCCTGACTGCTGTTGAAAATTGACAGGAATCCCAATATCACTGTGGCAAGTAGAAAGGGACTCTGGGTCTCCTGACTCACATCAAGAAGATTCCCTGAATTGAATGAAGGCTGGAGTTCCCTGCATTGGCTTGAATGTAGGCTCGTCTTTCATCTCACCAGATGAAGGGATGTCTGAATCCCCTGTGGAGACCTTAGAGAAAGGCCTAGGTCCCTCCCTCATCTGGACTGGAGACCTCACATCCCTTTGACACCTCGAGAGGCACATGGAGTTCAGTGCTTCAAAAGTTGGCAATGCCTGACTCTTGTTGAAAATGGATAGGAATGCCAATATCGCTGTGGCAACAAGAAAGGGAACCTGGGTCTCCAGGCTCACCTCAAGAAGCATCCATATTGACTTGCCAAGCCTCGTGGAGCTTTGTGAGATGTCTACCGTAACTAGACAGGAGTTCTGACGTTGCTGAACAAACACAAGTTTTGAATGGCCATGCCCGCGGAAACTCGAGTATATACTCCAGGTTCAAGCAGCAACTCAAAAAAAAACCATGAGAATTCCCCCTCACCGCGAGATGAGGCTCGACTCTCCTGCGTTGCATGCAGAGCAATTCCATATTCCCCATTAAACACGTAAGGAACCTTGATTTGCTTGATGGAAATCCAGAGATTACCCAAGAGCACTGCCAGAAGCCTACAAGAAACAGACGTCACCGAAGGAATGAGAAATAGCTCAGTGTACCCCAAATCAACTCGAGATGAAGCCTGATTCCCCTGCACTGGGACCAGAGCACTCCTGCCTTCCTCATTATACACAACAGGTGGCTTGACATCCTTTAGGCAACTCCAGACATTCCCTGAGACAACTGTCTCGAGTCTAGAGGAACACCAATTTCAGCAAAGCAACACGAGTAAAGCTCCATGCATCGAAAATCGTCTAGAGATGAGAGCTCATTCCCCTGCTTCGACTGAAGGGGTATGCCAACTTCCCACAAGCACCTCAAGAAGAGGCTTCACTCACTAATAGGTATTTGAGAGGGACCCTGAGTTTGCTGCCTCAAGGGGAATGGACACAGAGATGCCGTGACTTGAAAGACGGACGCCTTTACCTGCAATGGCTTGAATGTAGGCTCGTCTTTCATCGCACAAGATGAAGGGATGTCTGAATTCCCTGTGGAGATCCTAGAGAAAGCCCTATGTTCCTACGTCATCTGGACAGGAGGCCTCACATCCCTTTGACACCGTGAGAGGTATAGGGATTTCAATGCTTCAAAATGTGACGATGCCTGACTCTTGTTGAAAATTGATAGGAATACGAATATCACTCTGGCAACTAGAAATGGACCCTCAGCCTCCAGACTGACATCAAGAAGCGTCCGTAATGCCCTGCCATGCCTCATGGAGATTCCTGAGTTGTCCCTCGTAATTAGACAAGAGTCCTGACTCCGCTGAACAAACACGAGTTTTGAATTACCATCCTGGCCATAACTCGAGAATATATGCCAGATTCCAGCCGCAACTTGAGAAAAATTCTGAGACTTCCCCCTCACCACGAGATGAGGCCCGATTACCCTGAATGGCGTGCAGAGCAATTCCATGTACCCTATCATTCACGTAATGAGCCTGATTGGATTGATGGAACTCCAGCTCCCCAAGAACACTGTCACAAGTCTAGAAGGACACTGATGTCACCGCAGGAATGGGAAATAGATCGTTGCGCTACAAATCAACAGGAGATGAAGTCCGATTCACTTGCATTGGCTTCAGAGCCATGCCACATTGACATCATACACGACAAGTGGCTTGACTTCTGTTAGGCAACTCCAGAGAATCCCTGAGACACCCGTTTCAAGTCCAGAGGAACACCACTTTCAGCACAGCAACTAGAGGAAACCTATGTGCAAAAACAAATTGTCTCGAGATGAGAGCTGACTCCCTGGCTTTGACTGAAGGGGTATGCCAACTTTCCATAAGCACCTCAAGAGGAGGCTTTCCTCAGTAATAGGCATGTTATCAGGACCCTGAGTTTGCTGCCTCAAGTGGTATGGAAATCGAGAGGCACTGACTCAAAAGAAGGCCGGATATGTCGGCATTGGCTTGAATGCAGGCGCATCTTTCATCTCACCAGATGAAGGGATGTCTGAATCCCCTGTGGAGATCCTAGACAAAGCCCTAGGTGCCTGCCTCACCTGGACAGGAGGCCTCACATACCTTGGATACCTCAAGAGGCACGCGGAGTTCAGTGCTTCAAAAGTTGACGATAGCTGACTCTTGTTGAAAATTGATAGGCATCCCAATATCACTGTGGCAAGTAGAAAGGGACCCTGGGTTTCCCACCTCACATTGAGAAGAGTCCATATTGCTCTGTCAAGCCTCGAGGAGATTCCCGAGGTGTCGCTCGTAACTAGACAGGAGTCCTGACCTTGCGGAACAAACATGAGTTTTGAATAGCCATCCCCCCGTAACTCAAGAATATAGGCCAGAATCCCGCCGCAACATGAGAAAAATTCTGAGACTTCCCCTCGCCTGGAGATGAGGCCCGATTACCATGAATGACGTGTAGAGCAGTCCCATGTTCCCCATCAAACACGTAAGAAACCTTGATTTGCTTGATGGAACTCCAGAGCGTCCCCAAGAACACTGTCAGAAGTCTAGAAGGACACTGATGTCACCGTATGAATGAGAAATAATACAGAATACTCCAAATCAACATGATATGAATCCCAATTCTTCTGTATTGACTCCAGAGGGATCCCACTTTCCACATCATACACGAAAAGTGGCTTGACTTCCTTTAGGCAACTCCAGAGAATCACTGAGACACCCGTTTCAAGTCCAGAGGAACACCAATTTCAGCACAGCAATTAGAGGAAAGATCCGTACACCCCAAACCGTCTTGATATGAGAGCTGACTCCCTGGCTTCGACTGAAGGGGTACGCCAACTTTCCACAAGCACCTTCAGAGGAGGCTTCCCTCAGCAATAGGGATGTGAGAGGGATCCTGAGTCTGCTGCCTCAAGTGGAATGGACACCGAGATGCCCTGACTTGAAAGAAGGCTGGATTTCCCTGTGGTGGCTTGAATTCAGGCTCGTCTTACATCTCACAAAATGAAAGGATGTCTGAATCCCCTGTGGAGACCTTAGAGAAGGGCCTAGGTCCCTCCCTCATCTGGACTGGAGACCTCACATCCCTTTGACACCTTGAGAGGCACATGGTGTTCACTGCTTCAAAAGCTGACGATGCCTGACTCTTGTTGAAAATGGTTAGGAATCCCAATATCACTGTGGCAAGTAGAAAGGGACCCTGGGTCTCCAGCCTCAGCTCGAGAAGCGTCCATATTGACTTGCCAAGCCTCGTGGAGCTTTGTGAGATGTCTACCGTAACTATACAAGAGTTCTGATGTCGCTGAAGAAACACGAGTTTTGAATGGCCATGTCCACTGAAACTCGAGAATATACTGCTTTTTCAAGCAGCAACTCGGAATAAACCATGAGACTTACCCCTCGCTAGGAGATGAGGCCCAGAGCAGTCCCACATTCCACGTCATACACGACAGGTGGCTTGACATCCTTTAGGCAACTGCATACATTCCCTGAGACACCCGTCTCAAGTCTAGAGGAACAGCAATTTCAGCACTGCAGCAGGAGGAAAGCTCGTGCATCGAAAATCATCTAAATTTGAGAGCTGATTCCCTGCTTCGTCTGAAGGGGTAGGCCAACTTCCCACAAGAACCTCAAGGGGAGGCTTCCCTCAGTAATAGGTATTTGAGAGGGACCCTGAGTTTGTTGCCTCAAGGAGAATGGACACAGAGATGCCATGACTAGAAAGACGGACAGATATGCCTGCAACGGCTTGAAGGTAGGCTCGTCTTTCATCGCACAACATGAAGGGATGTCTGAATTCCCTGTGGATATCCTAGAGCAAGCCCTAGGTTCCCACCTCATCTGAACAGGAGGCCTCACATCCCTTTGACACCTTGAGAGGCATGGGGAGTTCAATGCTTCAAAAGATGACGATGCCTGACTCTTGTTGACAATTGATAGGAATACCAATATCACTCTGGCAACTAGAAATGAACTCTCAGTCTCCCGACTCACATCGAGAAGCGTCAATGCCTCATGATGATTCCTGAGGTGTCCCTCGTAATTAGACAGGAGTCATGACTTTGCTGAACAAACACGAGTTTTGAATTACCATCCCGGCCATAGCTCGAGAATATACGCCAGAGTCCCGCCACAACTCGAGAAAAAATGTGAGACTTCCCCCTCACCCCTAGATGAGGCCCGATTACACTGAATGGCATGCAGAGCAATTTCATGTTCCCCGTCATTCACGTAATGAGCCTGATTTGCTTGATGGAAATCCAGAGAGTTCCCAAGAACACTGTCACAAGGATAGAAGGACACTGATGTCACCGCAGGATTGGGAAATAGCTCAGTGTACTCCAAATCAACTCGATATGAAGCCCAATTCCCCTGCATTGGCTCCAGGGCCATCCCACGTTCCACATCATACACGACAATTGGCATGACTTCCTTTAGGCAACTCCAGAGTATCCCTGAGACACCTGTTTCAAGTCTAGAGGAACACCAATTTCAGCACAGTAACTAGAGGAAAGATCCATGCACCACAAATCGTCTGAAGATGAGAGGTGACTCCCTGGCTTCGACTGAAGGGGTACGCCAACTTTCCACAAGCACCTTCAGAGGAGGCTTCCCTCAGCAATAGGGATGTGAGAGGGATCCTGAGTTTGCTGCCTCAAGTGGAATGGACCCCGAGATGCCCTGACTTTAAAGAAAGCTGGATTTCCCTGCAGTGAATTGAATGCAGGCTCGTGTTTCATCTCACAAAATGAAAGGTTGTCTGAATCCCCTGTGGAGACCTTAGAGAAAGGCCTAGGTCCCTCCCTCATCTGGCCTGGAGACCTCACATCACTTTGACACCTCGAGAGGAAAATGGAGTTCAGTGCTTCAAAAGTTGGCGATGCCTGACTCTTGTTGAAAATTGATAGGAATCCCAATATCGCTGTGGCAACTAGAAAGGGACACTGGTCTTCAGCCTCAGCTTGAGAAGCGTCCATTTTGACGTGAAAATCCCTCATGGAGCTTTGTGAAATGTCTACCATAACTAGACAGGAGTATTGACGTCACTGAACAAACATGAGTTTTGAATGGCCATGCCCGCTGAAACTCAAGAATATACTCAAGGTTCAAGCGGCATCTCGGAATAAACCATGAGACTTCCCCCTTGCCATGAGATGACGCTCGATTCCCCTGCATTGCATGCAGAGCAATTTCATGTTCCATATTAAATACGTAAGGAACCTTGATTTGCTTGATGGAACTCCAGAGATTCCCCAAGAACACTGTCACAAGCCTACAAGGACACTGATGTCACCGCAGGAATGTGAAATAGCTCAGTGTATCCCAAATCAACTCTAGATGAAGCCCGATTCCCGTGCATTGGAACCAGAGCAGTCCCTCGTTCCACATCATGCACGACAGGTGGCTTGACATCCTTTAGGCAACTCCAGAGATTCTCTGAGACACCTGTCTCAAGTCTAGAGGAACACCAATTTCAGCAGAGCAACACGAGGAAAGCTCCGTGCATCGAAAATCGTCTATGAAACGATTCCCTGAGAGATTCCCTGCTTCGACTGAAGGGGTATGCCAACTTCCCACAAGCACCTAAAGAGGAGGCTTCCCTCAGTAATAGTTATTTGAGAGGGACCCTGATTTTGCCACCTCAAGTGGAATGGAAACAGAGAGGCCGTGACTAGAAAGACGCATGGATTTGCTTGCAATGGCTTCAATGTAGGCTCGTCTTTCATCGCACAAGATGAAGGGATGTCTGAATTCCCTGTGGAGATCCTCAAGAAAGCCTTGGTTCCCACCTCATCAGGACAGGAGGACTCACATCCATTTGACACCTTGAGAGGCAAGGGGAGTTCAATGCTTCAAAAGGTGACGATGCCTGAGTCTTGTTGAAAATAGATAGGAATACCAATATCACTCTGGCAACTAGAAATGAACCCTCAGTCTCCCGACTCACAGCGAGAAGTGTCCGTCTTGCCCTGATATGCCTCGTGGAGATTCCTGAGGTGTCCCTCGTAAGTAGACAGGAGTCGTGACTTCGCTGAACAAACACGAGTTTTGAATTAGCATCCCAGCCATAACTCGAGAATATAACCCAGAGTCCCGCCACAACTCGAGAGAAACTCTGAGACTTCCCCCTCACCGCGAGATGAGGCCAGATTACCCTGAATGGCATGCAGAGCTTTTTCATGTTCTCCATTATTCACGTAATGAGCCTGATTTGCTTGATGGAACTCCAGAGAGTCCACAAGAACATTGTCACAAGGATAGAAGGACACTGATGTCACCGCAGGAATGGGAAATAGCTCAGTGTACTACAAATCAACAGGAGATGAAGCCTGATTCCCTTGCATTGGCTCCACAGCCATGACACATTGACATCATACACGACAAGTGGCTTGACTTCTGTTAGGCAACTCCAGAGAATCCCTGAGAAACCCGTTTCAAGTCCAGAGGAACACGAATTTCAGCACAGAAACTAGAGGAAACCTATGTGCAACAACAAATCGTCTCGAAATGAGAGCTACTTTCCTGGCTTTGACTGAAGGGGTATGCCAAGTTTCCATAAGCACCTCAAGAGGAGGCTTTCCTCAGCAATAGGCATGTTATCAGGACCCTGAGATGCTGCGTCATGTCGAATGGACACCGAGATGCCCTGACTCTAAAGAAGGCCGGATATCTCAGCATGGGCTTGAATGAAGGCTCATCTTTCATCTCACCAGATGAAGGGATGTCTGAATCCACTGTGGAGATCCTAGACAAAGCCATAGGTGCCTGCTTCATCTGGACAGGAGGCCTCACATACCTTTGACACCTCGAGAGGCACGCGCAGTTCAGTGCTTCAAAAGTTGACGATGCCTGACTCTTGTTGAAAATTGATAGGCATCCCCATATCACTGTGGCAAGTAGAAAGGGACCCTGGGTCTCCCGTGTCAGTTCGAGAAGAGTATGCTCTGTCAAGCCTCGAGGAGATTCGCGAGGTGTCCCTCGTAACTAGACAGGAGGCCTGACGTCGCTGAACAAACATGAGTTTTGAATAGCCATCCCGCCTTAACTCAAGAATATTGGCCAGAATCCCGCCACAACTTTAGAAAAACTCTGAGAATTCCGCCTCGCCGGGAGATGAGGCCCGATTACCCTGAATGACGTGCAGAGCAATTCCATGTTCCCCTTCAAACACATAAGGAGCCTTGATTTGCTTGATAGAACTCCAGATAGTCCCCAGGAACACTGTCAGAAATCTGGAAGGACACTGATGTCACCACAGGAATGCAAAATAGCTCAGTGTACTCCAAATCAACTCGATATGAAGCCCAATTCCCCTGTATTGGGTCCAGAGCCATCCCACGTTCCACATCATACATGACAAGTGGCATGACTTCCTTTAGGCAACTCCAGAGAATCCCTGAGACACCCGTTTCAAGTCCAGAGGAACACCAATTTCAGCACAGCAACTAGAGGAAAGATCCTTGCACCCCAAATCGTCTTGAGATGAGAGCTGACTCGCTGACTTCGACTGAAGTGGTATACCAACTTTCCACAAGCACCTTAGAGGAGGCTTGCCTCAGCAATAGGGATGTGAGAGGGATCCTGAGTTTGCTGCCTCAATTAGAATGGACAGCGGGATGCCTTGACTTGAAAGAAGGCTGGATTTCCCTGCAGTGGCTTGAATGCAGGCTCGTCTTTCATCTCAGAAAATGAAAGGATGTCTGAATCCCCTGTGGAGACCTTAGAGAAAGGCCTAGGTCCCTCCTTCATCTGGACTGGAGACCTCACATCCCTTTGACACCTCGAGAGGCACATGGAGTTCAGTGCTTCAAAAGTTGGCGATGCCTGACTCTTGTTGAAAATGGATAGGAATCCCAATATTGCTGTGGCAAGTAGAAAGGCACCCTGGGTCTCCAGCCTCAGCTCGAAAAGCGTCCATATTGACTTGCCAAGCCTCGTGGAGCTTTGTGAGATGTCTACCATAACTAGACAGGAGTTCTGATGTCGCTGAACAAACACGAGTTTTGAATGTCCATGTGCGCTGAAACTCAAGAATATACTGCAGTTTCAAGCGGCAACTTGAAAAAAAAACCATGAGACTTCCCCCTCGCCAAGAGATGAGGCGCGATTCCCCTGCATTGCATGCAGAGCAATTCCATCTTCCCCATTAAACACGTAAGGAACCTTGGTTTGCTTGATGGAACTCCAGAGATTCCCCAAGAACAGTGTCACAAGCCTACAAGGACACAGATGTCATTGAAGGAATGCGAAATAGATCAGTGCACCGCAAATCAACTGGAGATGAAGCCCAATTCCCCTGCATTGCAACCAGAGCAGTCCTGCATTCCACATCATACATGAGAGGTGGCTTGACATACTTTAGGTAACTCCAGACATTTCCTGAGACACCCGTCTCGAGTCTAGAGGAACACCAGTTTCAGCACAGCAACACTAAGGAAGCTCCGTGCATCGAAAATCGTCTAGAGATGAGAGCTGATTCACCTGGTTTGACTGAAGGGGTATGACAACTTCCCACAAGCACCTCAAGAGGAGGCTTCCCTCAATAATAGGTATTTGAGAGGGACCCTGAATTTGCTGCCTCAAGTGGAATGGACACAGAGATGCCGTGACTCGAAAGACGGACGGATTTGTCTGCAATGGCTTGAATGTCGCCTTGTCTTTCATTGCACAAGATGAAGGGATGTCTGAACTCCCTCTGGAGATCCTAGAGAAAGCCCTAGGTTCCCACATCATCTGGACAGGAGGCCTCACATCCCTTTTACACCTTGAAAGGCATGGGGAGTTCAATGCTTCAAAAGGTGACGATGTGTGACACTTGTTGAAAACTGATAGGAATACCAATATCACTCTGGCAAATAGAAATGGACCCTCAGTCTCCCGAATCACATCGAGAGGCGTCCGTGTTGCCCTGCAATGCCTCGTGGAGATTCCTGAGGTGTCCCTTGTAATTAGACAGGAGTCCTGACTTCGCTGAACAAACATGAGTTTTGAGTTACCATCCCGGCCATAACTCGAGAATATACCCCAGATTCCCGCCACAACTGGAGACAAAATCTGAGACTTCCCCCTCACCACGAGAAGAGGCCCGGTTACCCTGAATGACGTGCAGGGCAATTCCATGTTCCCCATCAAACACGTAAGGAGACTTGATTTGCTTGATGGAATTCCAGAGAGTTCCCAAGAACACTGTCAGAAGTCTAGAAGGACACTGATGTCACCACTGGAATGCGAAATAGCTCAGTGTAATCCAAATCAATGTGATATGAAGAACAATTGTCCTGTATTGGCTCCAGAGCCATCCCACGTTCCAGATCATACGTGACAAGTGGCTTAACTTCCTTTAGGTAACTCCAGAGAATCCCTGAGACACCCGTTTCAAGTCCAGAGGAACACCAATTTCAGCACAGCAACTAGAGGAAACATCCGTGCACCCCAAATCATCACGAGATGAGAGCTGACTCCCTGGCTTCGACTGAAGGGGAATGCCAACTTTTAACAAGCACCTTCAGAGGAGGCTTCCCTCAGCAATAGGGATGTGAGAGGGATGCTGAGTTTGCTGCATCAAGTGGAATGGACACCGAGATGCCCTGACTTGAAAGAAGGCTGGATTTCCCTGTGGTGGATTGAGTGCAGGCTCGTCTTTCATCTCACCAGATGAAGGGGGTCTGAATCCCCTGTGGATATCCTAGAGAAAGCCCTAGGTGCCTGCCTCATCTGGACAGAAGGCCTCACATACCTTTGACACCTCGAGAGGCACGCAGAGTTCAGTGCTTCAAAAGTTGACGATGCCTGTCTCTTGTTGAAAATATATAGGAATGCCAATATCACTGTGGCAAGTAGAAAAGGACTCTGGGTCTCTCACTTCACATCGAGAAGAGTCCGTATTGCTCTGTCAGGCCTCGACGAGATTCCGGAGGTGTCCCTCGTAACTAGACAGGAGTCCTGACATCGCTGAACAAACATGAGTTTTGAATAGCCATCCCGCCATAATTAGAGAATATAGGTCATAATCCCACCGTAACTCGGTAAAAACTCTGAGATTTCACCCTCGCCAGGAGATGAGGCCCGATTACCCTAAAGGATGTGCAGAACAGTTCCATGTTCCCCATTAAACGAGTAAGGAACCTTGATTTGCTTGACGGAACTCCAGACATTCCCCAAGAACACTGTCACAAGCCTAGAAGGACACAGATGTCACCGCAGGAAAGCAAAACAGCTCAGTGTACCCCATATGAACTCGAGATGAAGCCCAATTCCCCTGCATTGGAACCAGAGCAGTCCCGCATTCCACATCATACACGATAGGTGGCTTGACATCCTTTAGGCAACTCCAGAGATTCCCTGAGACACCCGTCTCAAGTCTAGAGGAACAGCAATTTCAGCACAGCAACAGGAGGAAAGCTCCATGCATCCAAAATCATCTAAAGATGAGAGCTGATTCCCTGATTCGCCTGAAGGGGTATGCCAACTTCCAACAAGAACCTCAAGGGGAGGCTTCCCTCAGTAATAGGTATTTGAGAGGGACCCTGAGTTTGTTGCCTCAAGGGGAATGGACACAGAGATGTCGTGACTCGAAAGACGGATTGATATGCCTGCAATGGCTTGAAGGTAGGCTCGTCTTTAATCGCACAACATGAAGGGATATCTGAATTCCCTGTGGAGATCCTAGAGAAAGCCCTAGGTTCCCACCTCATCTGGACAGGAGGCCTCACATCCCTTTGACACCTTGAGAGGCATGGGGAGTTCAATGCTGCAAAAGGTGACGATGCCTGACTCTTGTTGAAAATTGATAGGAATACCAATATCACTCTGGCAACTAGAAATGGACACTCAGTCTCCCGACTCTCTTTGAGAAGCGTCCGTATTGCCCTGCCATGCCTCGTGGAGATTTCTGAAGTGTACCTCGTAATTAGACAGGAGTCCTGACTTTGCTGAACAAACACGAGTTTTGAGTTACCATCGCGCTCTTACTCGAGAATATACTCCAGATTCCCACTGCGACTCGAGAAAAACCCTGAGACTTACCCCGCACCCCGAGATGAGGCCCAGTTACACTGAAAGGCGTGCAGAGCAATTCGCTGTTCCCCATCATTCACGTAATGCACCTTATTTGCTTGATGGAACTCCAGAGAGTCCCCAAAAACACTGTCAGAAGCCTAGAAGGACACTGATGTCACCACAAGAATGGGAAATAGCTTGGTGTACTACAAATCAACACGAGATGAAGTCCGATACCCTTGCATTGTCTCCAGAACCATGCCACGTTGACATCATACACGACAAGTGGCTTGACTTCTATTAGGCAACTCCAGAGAGTCCCTGAGACACACATTTCAAGTCCAGAGGAACAGCAATTTCAGCACAGCAACTAGAGGAAACCTATGTGCAACAACAAATCGTCTCGAGATGAGAGCTGACTCCCTGGCTTTGACTGAAAGGGTATGCCAACTTTCCATAAGCACCTCAAGAGGAGGCTTTCCTCAGCAATAGGCATGTTATCAGGACGCTGAATTTGCTGCCTCAAGTGGAATGGACACCAAGATGGCCTGACTTGAAAGAAGGCCGGATATCTCGGCATTGGCTTGAATGCTGGTTCGTCTTTCATCTCACCAGATGAAGGGATGTCTGAATCCCCTGTAGAGATCCTAGAGAAAGCCTAGGTGCCCGCCTCATCTGGACAGGAGGCCTCACATACCTTTGACTCCTTGAGATGCACGCGGAGTTCAGTGCTTCAAAAGTTGATGATGCCTGACTCTTGTTGAAAATTGATAGGAATCCCAATATCACTGTGGGAAGTAGAAAGGGACACTGGGTCTCCCAACTCACATCGAGAAGAATCCGTATTTCTCTTTCAAGCCCCGAGGAATTCCCGAGGTGTCCCTCGTAACTAGACAGGAGTCCTGACGTCACTGAACAAAGATGAGTTTTGAATAGCCATCCCGCCGTAACTCGAGAATATAGGCCAGAATACCACCGCACCTCGAGAAAAACTATGAGAGTTCCGCCTCGCCAGGAGAGGAGGCCCAATTACCCTGAATGATGTGCAGAGCAATTCCATGTTCCCCATCAAACACGTAAGGAGCCTTGATTTGCTTGATGGAACTCCAGAGAATCCCCAAGAACACTGTCAGAAGTCTAGAAGGACACTGATGTCACCGCAGGAATGCGAAATAGCTCAGTGTATTCCAAATCAACTCAATATGAATCCCGATTCTCCTGCATTGGCTGCAGAGCCATCCCACGTTCCACATCATACATGAGAAGTGGCATTACTTCCTTTAGGCAACACCAGAGAATCCCTGAGACACACATTTCAAGTCCAGAGGAACACCAATTTCAGCACACCAACTAGAGGAAAGATCCATGCACCCCAAACCATCTCGAGATGAGAGCTGTCTCCCTGGCTTCGACTGAAGTGGTACACCAGCTCTCCTCAAGCACCTTCAGAGGAGGATTCCCTCAGCAATAGGGATGTGAGAGGGATCCTGAATTTGCTGCCTCAATTGGAAAGGACACCGAGATGCCCTGACATGAAAGAAGGCTGGATTTCCCTGCAGTGGCTTGAATGCAGGCTCGTCTTTCATGTCACAAAATGAAAGGATATCTGAATCCCCTGTGGAGACTTTAGAGAAAGGCCTAGGTCCCTCCGTCATCTGGACTGGAGATCTCACATCCCCTTGACACCTCAAGAGGCACATGGAGTTCAGTGCTTCCAAAGTTGGCGATGCCTGACTCTTGTTGAAAATTGATAGGAATCCCAATATCGCTGTGGCAAGTAGAAAGGGACTCTGGGTTTCCAGACTCAGCTGGAGAAGCGTCCATATTTACTTGCCAAGCCTCGTGGAGCTCTTGTGAGATGTCTACCGTAACTAGACAGGAGTTCTGATGTCGCTGAACAAACACTAGTTTTGAATGCCCATGCCCGCTGAAACTCGAGAATATAACCCAGGTTCAAGCTGCAATTCGAAAAAAACCATGAGACTTCACCCTCGCCAGGAAATGAGGCCCGATCCACTGCATTGCGTGCAGAGCAATTCCATGTTCCCATTAAACATGAAAGGAACCTTGATTTGCTTGATGGAACACCAGAGATTCCCCAAGAACACTGTCAAAAGCCTACAAGGACACAGATGTCACCGAAGGAATCCAAAATAGCTAAGGGCACCCCAAATCAACTCAAGATGAAGCCTGATTGCCCAGCATTGGAACCAGAGCAGTCCTGTGTTCCACATCATTCACGACAGGTGGCTTGACATTCTTTAGGCACCTCCAGAGAATCCCTGAGACACCCGTTTAAAATCCAGTGGAACACCAATTTCAGCACAGCAACTAGAGGAAAGATCCGTGCACGCCAATTGTCTCGAGATGAGAGCTGAGTCCCTGGCCTCGACTGAAGGGGTACGCCAACTTTCCACAAGCACCTTCAGAGGAGGCTTCCCTCAGCAATAGGGATGTGAGAGGGATGCTGAGTTTGCTGCCTCAATTGGAATGGACACCGAGATGCCCTGACTTGAAAGAAGGCTGGATTTCCCTGCAATGGCTTGAATGGAGGCTTGTCTTTCATCTCAAAAATGAAAGGATGTCTTAATCCCCAGTGGAGACCTTAGAGAAAGGCCTAGGTCCCTCCCTCATCTGGACTGGAGACCTCACATCCATTGGAAACTTCGAGAGGCACAAGAAGTTCAGTGCTTCAAAAGTTGGCGATGCCTGACTCTTGTTGAAAAGGGATAGGAATCCCAATATCGCTGTGGCAAGTAGTAAGGGACCCTGGGTTTCCAGCCTCAGATCGAGAAGCGTCCATATTGACATGCCAAGGCTCGTGGAGCTCTTGTGAGTTGTCTACCATAACTAGACAGGAGTTCTGATGTCGCTGAACAAACACTAGTTTTGAATGGCCATGCCCGCTGAAACTCGAGAATATAACCCAGGTTCAAGCAGCAATTCGAAAAAAAACATGAGACTTCCCCCTCGCCGGTAGATGAGTCCTGATTCCGCTGCATTGGGTGCAGAGCAATTCCATGTTCCCATTAAACATGTAAGGAACCTTGATTAGCTTGATGGAACTCCAGAGATTGCCCAAGAACAGTGTCAAAACCTACAAGGACAAAGATATCACCGAAGGAATGCAAAATATCTCAGTGCACCCCAAATCAACTCGAGATGAAACCCGATTGCCCAGCATTGGAACCAGAGCTGTCCCCGTTTCACATCATTCACGACAGGTGGCTTGACATTTTTTAGGCACCTTCAGAGAATCCCTGAGACAACCGTTTCAAGTCCAGTGGAACACCAATTTCAGCACAGCAACTGGAGGAAAGATCCGTGCACCCCAATCATCTCGAGTTGAGAGCTGAGTCCCTGGCTTTGACTGAAGGGGTACGCCAACTTTCCACAAGCACCTTCAGAGGAGGCTTCCCCTAGCAATAGGGATGTGAGAGGGATCCTGAATTTGCTGCCTTAAGTGGAATGGACACCGAAATGCCCTGACTTGAATGAAGGCTGGATTTCCCTGCAGTGGCTTGAATGCAGGCTCGTCTTTCATTTCACAAAATGAAAGAGTGTCTGAATCTCCTGTGGAGACTTTAGATAAAGGCTTAGGTCCCTCCCTCATCTGGAATGGAGGCCTCACATCCCTTTGACACTTCGAGAGGCACATGGAGTTCTGTGCTTCAAAAGTTGGCGATGCCTGACTCTTGTTAAAAATGGATAGGAATCCCAATATCGCTGTGGCAAGTACAAAGGGAACCTGGGTTTCCAGGCTCAGCTGGAGAAGCGTCCATATTGACTTGCCAAGCCTCATGGAGCTCTTGTGAGATGTCTACCATAACTAGACCGGAGTTCTGATGTCGCTGAACAAACACTAGTTTTGAATGGCCATGCCCGCTGAAACTCGAGAATATAACCCAGGTTCAAGCAGCAATTCGAAAAAAACAATGAGACTTCCCCCTCGGTGGGAGATAAGGCCCAATTCCGCTGCATTCCATGCAGAGCAATTCCATGTTCCCATTAAACATGTAAGGAACCTTGATTTGCTTGATGGAACTCCAGAGATTCCCCAAGAACACTGTCAAAGCCTACAAGCACACAGATGTCACCAAAGGAATGCAAAAGAGCTCAGTGCACCCCAAATCAACTCGAGATGAAGCCCGATTGTCCAGCATTGGAACCAGAGCAGTCCCGCGTTCCACATCATTCATGACAGATGGCTTGAAATTCTTTAGGGACCTCCAGAGAATCTCTGAGACACCCGTTTCAAGTCCAGTGGAACTCCAATTTCAGCACAGCAACTAGAGGAAAGATCCGTGCACCCCAATTATCTCGAGATGAGAGCTGAGTCCCTGGCTTCAACTGAAAGTGTATGCTAACTTTCCACAAGCACATTCAGAGGAGGCTTCCCTCAGCAATAGGGATGTGAGAGGGATCCTGAATTTGCTGCCTCAAGTGGAATGGACACCGAGATGCCCTGACTTGAATGAAGGCTGGATTTCCCTGCAGTGGCTTGAATGCAGGCTCGTCTTTCATCTCACAAAATGAAAGGATGTCTGAGTCCCCTGTGGAGACCTTAGAGAAAGGCCTAGGTCCCTCCCTCATCTGGACTGGAGGCCTCACATCTCTTTGACACCTCGAGAGGCACATGGAGTTCAGTGCTTCAAAAGTTGGCGATGCCTGACTCTTGTTGAAAATGGATAGGAATACCAATATCGCTGTGGCAAGTAGAAAGGGAACCTGGGTTTCCAGCCTCAGCCCGAGAAGCGTCCATATTGACTTGCCAAGCCTCGTGGAGCTCTTGTGAGATGTCTACCGTAACTAGACAGGAGTTCTGATGTCGCTGAACAAACACTGGTTTTGAATCGCTGTGCCCACTGGAACTCGAGAATATAGGAGAGTTCCCACTATCTGGGAGATGAGGCCCGATTCCGCTTCATTGCATGCAGAACAATTCCATGTTCCCATTAAACATGTAAGGAACCTTGATTTGCTTGATGAAACTCCAGAGATTCCCCAAGAACACTGTCCCAAGCCTATAAGGACACTGATGTCACCGTAGCAATGCTAAATAGTTCAGTGTACCACAAATCAATTCGAGATGAACCCGATTCCCCTGCATTGGAACCAGAGCAGTCCCAAGTTCCACGTCATACACGACAGGTGGCTTGACATACTTTAGACAACTCCAGAGATTCCCTGAGACACACGTGTCAAGTCTAGAGGAAGACCAGTTTCAGCACAGCAACACGAGAAAAGCTCCGTTCATCAAAATCATCTAGAGATGAGACCTGATTCCCCTGCTTCGACTGAAGGGGTATGCCAACTTACCACAAGCACCTCAAGGGGAGGCTGCCCTCAGTAATAGGTATTTGAGAGGAACCCTGAGTTTGCTGCCTCAAGTGGAATGGACACAGAGATGCTGTGACTCAAAAGACGGATGGATTTGCCTGCAATGGCTTGAGTGTAGGCTCGTCTTTCATCGCACAAGGTGAAGGGATGTCTGAATTCCCATGGAGATTCTGGAGAAAGTTCTAGGTTCACACCTCATCTGGACAGGAGGCCTCACATCCCTTTGACACTTTGAGAGGCATGGGGAGTTCTGCTCAAAATGTGACGATGCCTGACTCTTGTTGAAAATTGATCGGAATACCAATATCACTCTGGCAACTAGAAATGGACACTCAGTCTCCCGACTCACATCGAGAAGCTTCCGTATTGCCCTGCCATGCTTCGTGGAGATTCCTGAGATGTCCCTCGAAATTAGACAAGAGTCCTGACTTCGCTGAACAAGCACGAGTTTTGAATTACCATCCCGGCCATAACTCGAGAATATACCCCAGATTCCCACCGTAAATTGAGAAAAATTCTGAGACTTCCCACTCATAGCGAGATGAGGCTCGATGAGACTGAATGGCATGCAGAGCAATTCCATGTTCTGCATCATTCATGTAATGAGCCTGATTTGCTTGATGGAACTCCAGAGAGTCCCCAAGAACACTGTCACAAGTCTAGAAGGACACTGATGTCACCGCAGGATGGGAAATAGCTCGGTGTACTACAAATCAACACGAGATGAAGCCCGATTCCTTTGCATTGGCTCCAGAGCCATGCCATGTTGACATCATACACGAAAAGTGGCTTGACTTCCATCAGGCAACTCCAGATAATCCCTGAGACAGCCGTGTCAAGTCTAGAGGAAGACCAGTTTCAGCACAACAACACGAGGAAAGCTCCGTTCATCAAAAATCGTCTAGAGATGAGAGCTGATTCCCCTGCTTGGACTGAAGGGGTATGCCAACTGACCACAAGCACCTCAAGAGGAGACTTCCCTAATTAATAGGTATTTGAGAGGGACCCTGTGTTTGCTGCCTCATTGGAATGGATACAGAGATGCCATGACTCACAAGACGGATGGATTTGCCTGCAATGGCTTGAATGTAGGCTCGTCTTTCATCGCACAAGATGAAGGGATGTCTGAATTCCCATGGAGATCCTGGAGAAAGCTCTAGGTTCCCACCTCATCTGGACAGGAGGCCTCATATCCCTTTGACACTTTGTGAGTCATGGGGAGTTCTGCTTCAAAAGTTGACGATGCCTGACGCTTGTGGAAAATTGAGAGGAATACCAATATCACTCTGGCAACTAGAAATGGACACTCAGTCACCCGACTAACATCGAGAAACGTCTGTATTGCCCTGCCATGCTTCGGGGAGATTCCTGAGCTGTCCCTCGAAATTAGACAGGAGTCCTGACTTCGCTGAACAAACACGAGTTTTGAATTACCATCGCGGCAAAACTCGAGAATATACCCCAGATTCCCACCATAAATTGAGAAAAATTCTGAGACTTCCCACTCATAGCAAGATCAGGCTCGATGAGACTGAATGGCATGCAGAGCAATTCCATGTTCCGCATCATTCATGTAATGAGCCAGATTTGCTTGATGGAACTCCAGAGAGCCCCCAAGAACACTGTCACAAGTCTAGAAGGACACTGATGTCACCGCAGGAATGGG
>JAGTXW010001500.1:684012-694016 GCA_020226075.1 Hydropotes inermis
GTTATATCATCAATACAGTGGGTGTGATCACACAGACACAGACATGAAGAGTGTGATGTCATATATAGTGGTTGTATTGTCTTAACACAGTGTGTTTCATGTCAAATATAGTTGATACATATTCACAAACATAGTGGGTGTTATGTTACCGATATAGTGGCTGTGATGTCACAGGTATAGGGGATGAGATGTCATAAACCTTGGATGTGATGTCATATATAGGAGATCTGATGTCATGAATGCAGTGTTTGTGATGTCCTAAATACTGATGATTGATGTCATAAAGTCTGAATTTGATGTGATGTAGGATGAGTATGGTGTCATACTAGTGCCAAGTGTGAAGACTTCCATAATTGTTGTG
This sequence comes from Hydropotes inermis, assembly GCA_020226075.1. Lineage (NCBI taxonomy): Eukaryota > Metazoa > Chordata > Mammalia > Artiodactyla > Cervidae > Hydropotes > Hydropotes inermis. The sequence goes on from JAGTXW010001500.1 coordinate 684,374, forward strand.
AAGGCATTGATAGAGCGTGTGTGACCACACAGATGCAGTGGATGTGATGTCAAATAGAGTTGGAGAAATGCCCGGTATAGTCATTTTGTTTTCATGAAACAATATGGGTGATATCATATATATTGGATACGATGTCATAAATATACTGGATGTGATGTCATACCTATATGGGTGTGATGTCATAACGTGTTCATGTGATGTCATGCATACTGAATATGATGATATACATATAGTGTGTAACGCCATACAGAGAGTGTGTGTAATACAATTGATACACTGCATTTGATGACACAGATACAGTGGATGTAGTGTCAGATATAGAGGGTGAGATGGCAGATATAACTTTTGTGTTGTCATGTGTGTGATGTCGTATATAGTGTGTGTGATGTCATTAATGCAGTAGATATAATGTGGTTACTACAATGGTGTGAACTCAAAGAGTGGATGTGACGTTATGTATGGTGCATAAGATGTCATATAAAAGTGGGTGTGATGTCATGCATACAGTGGTTCAGAGGTCATACTTAGAGGAGTTGTGAGAACACAGATACTATGGATGCAGTGTTAGATGTCATGGGAGTGATGACATGCATACAGTCCATGTGATGTCAAAAATAATGTGGCGTAATGTCATAAACTGTGGATGAGATACCTTATGTAGTGTATCTGATGTTAAACATATAGTGGGTGCAATGTCATATATACAAAGGGGGTGATATCATGGAAAGTGTTGGTGTGTGACACATGTACAGTGGCTGTGATGGTACAAATATAGTGAATATGTTGTTGTATACAATGGATATGATGTTGACATATACAGAGGATGAGATCTCAAAAATAGAGTTGGTGTTATATCATCAATACAGTGGATGTGGTGACAGAAATAGCGTCAATATGATGTAAAATATAGTGGGTGTGATATCATAAAATGGTGGTTTTATTGCATGAAGTGAGGATGTAATGTCTTCTATACTGCAAAAGATATTATACTATGCCGAGTGTGATGTCATAAAAAGAGTGGGTGTGATGCTCTCAGTAGAGTGGGTGTGACGACACAGACTAGTGACTGTGATGTCACATGCATAGTGTATATGTTGAACTACATACTGGATGTGGTTTCATATGTCAAGGTTTTGCTGTCATAAGTATCGTAGTGTGATGACATAAGCAGTGGATATGATGTTATATATAGGGTATATGATGTCACACATATAGTGGGTGTGATGTCATACAAAAGTGGGTGTGATATCAGTGGAGAAATTGTGATGAGAAAGGTACAGTTGGTGTGATATTTGTTACAGGGGATGTGATATCATGCCTGAAGTGGATGTGAAGTCATAAAGATTGGGGCCGTGTGAGATAGAGTGGATGTTACGTCTTCTTTAGCGCAAATGATGTCATACATATGCCAAGTGTGGTGTAATGAACACACAGGATTGTCTTGTCATACATAGTGGGTTTGATGTCATAAATATAGTGGACAGAATGTCTCACATATACTGAATGTGATATCATACATATAGTGGCTGTGATATCGTCTATAGTGTTGGTGTGATGACACAGATACAGTGGACACAATGTCTAATATAGTGGCTGTGATGTCCTCAAAATGGTGGTTTGAGGTCAAAAAATGAGGATGTGATGTCTTGTATAATGCAAATGATGCCACATATATGGCGAGTGTGATGTCATAAAAAGAGTGGGTGTGATGTTGTCTATACAGTGGGTGTGATGACACAGATAGGGGCTGTGATGTCACATGTTAAGTGTATATATTGCCCTCATATTGGATGTGGTTTCGTATATAGAGGCTTTGATATCATAAGTAGAGTCGTGTGATGACCTAAGGATTGGGTATGATGTTATATATACTTCATATGATGTCACAGAGAAGGTGGATGTGATGTCATAAAAAAGCGGGTGAGATTTCAGTGGAGATGGTGTGATGACATAGACACAGAGGGTGCGATGTCTGATACAGGGCTGTGTTGTCCTGCCTGAAGTGGATGTGACATCATAAATACTGTGGTTTGGTGTGATAGAGTGGGTGCGTTTTCATCTGCATTGCAAAGGATGTCATACCTATGCTGAGTGTTGCATCATGAACACAGAGTGTTGTGATGTCATACTTAGTGGATATTATCTCATAAATATAGTGGATGTGATGTCACAGATTTACTGGATGTGAGGTCATATATAATAGCTTTGACATCATGAGTAGAATGTTGTGATGTCATAAATCGTGGGTGAGATGTCATATACAGTGCATATTGTGCCATATATACAATAGATGTGATGTCAGAAATAGACTGTTTTATCATCAATACCGTGGGTGTGATCACACAGACACAGACATGAAGAGTGTGATGTCATATATAGTGGTTGTATTGTCTTAACTCAGTGTGTTTTATATCAAATATAGTTGATATATATTCACAAACATAGTGGGTGTTATGTTACCGATATAGTGGCTGTGATGTCACAGGTACAGGGGATGAGATGTCATAAACTGAGGATGTGATATCATATATAGGAGATCTGATGTCATGAATGAAGTGATTGTATTGTCCTAAATACTGACCATTGATGTCATAAAGTCTGAATTTGATGTGATATATGGTGTTTATGATGTCATACATGGGCCAAGTGTGAAGACTTCCATAATTATTGTGAAGGCATTGATAGAGCGGGTGTGATGACACAGATGCAGTGGCTGTGATGACAAATACAGTGGGTCAGATGCCAGGTAGAGTCGTTTTGTTTTCATGAAACAGTATGGGTGATATCATATATATTGGATATGATGTCATAAATATAATGGATGTGATGTTATACCTGTACAGGTGTGATGTCATAAAGTGTTCATGTGATGTCATGCATACTGAATGTGATGATATACATATAGTGTGTAATGTCATACAGAGAGTGGGTGTAATAGATTTGATACACTGGGATTGATTACACAGATACAGTGGGTGTAGTGTCAGATATAGAGTGTGAGACAGCAGATATAACTTTTGTGTTGTCATGTGTGTGATTTCGTATAGTGTTTGTGGTGTCATGAATGCAATGGGTGTAATGTGCTTACTACAATGGTGTGAACTCAAAGAGTGTATGTGATGTTATGTATGGTGAATAAGATGTCATATATAAAGTGGGTGTGATGTCATACATACAGTTATTCAGAGATCCTACTTAGAGTGGTTGTGAGCACACAGATTCTGTGGATGCAGTGTTAAATATCGGGGGAGTGATGACATGAATATAGTGCACGTGAAGTCATAAATAATGTGGCGTGATATCATAAACTGTGGATGTGATACCTTATATAGTGTACCTGATGTTAAACATATAGTGGTTGCAAAGTCATGTATACAAACGGTGTGATATCATGGAAAGAGTGGGTGTGAGACACAGGTACAGTGGCTGTGATAGTACAAATAGAGTGAACATGTTGTTATATACAATGGATATGATGTTGACATACAGTTGGTGTGATATCATCAATAAACTGGATGTGGTGATAGAAATAGCGTCGAGACGATGCCAAATATAGTGGGTGTGATGTCATAAAAATGGTGGTTTGATTTCATAAAGTGAGGATGTAAAGTCTCCTATAGTGCAAAAGATGCTATACCTATGCTGAGTGTGATGCCATACAAAGAGTGGGTGTGATGCTCTCAATACTGCGGGTGTGATGACACAGACTAGTTACTGTGATGTCACATGGATATTGTATATTTTGAACCGCATACTGGATGTTGTTTCATATGTCAAGGTTTTGCTGTCATCAGTACAGTAGTGTGATGACATAAGCAGTGGATATGATGTTATATATAGTGCATATGATGTCACACATATAGTGGGTGTGATGTCATACCAAAGTGGCTGTGATAGCAGTGGAGAGTTTGTAATGACAAAGATACAGCTGGTGCGATGTGATAGAGGGGATGTGATGTCATGCCTGAAGTGGATGTGAAGTATCAAAGATTATAGCTTGGTGTGATGGAGTGGATGTGACGTCTTCTGTAGTGCAAATGATGTCATACATAGGCCGAGTGTGGTGTAATCAACACACAGGGTTGTGATGTCATACAGAGTGTGTACGATGTCATAAATATAGTGTACAGAATGTCTCACATATACTGGATGTGATATCATACATATAGTTGCTGTGATATCATCGATAGAGTTGGTGTGATGACACAGATACAGTGGACACGATGTCTAATATAGTGGGTGTGATGTCCTCAAAATGCTGGTTTGAGATCAAAAAGTGAGGATGTGATGTCTTGTATAATGCAAACGATGACACATATGGCGAGTGTGATGTCATAAAAAGAGTGGGTGTGATGTTGTCTATACAGTGGGTGTCATGACACAGATAGTGGCTGTGATGTCAAATGTTAAGTGTATATGTTGCCCTCATACTGGATGTCATTTCATATATAGAGGCTCTGATGTCATAACTACAGTAGTGTGATGACATAAGGATTGGGTGTAATGTTATATATAGTTCATAGGATGTAACACAGAAGATGGGTGTGATGTCATACAAAAGTGGGTGAGATGTCAATGCAGACGGTGTGATGATATAGATACAGTGGGTGCAATTTCTGATACAGGGGCTGGGTTGTAGTGCCTGAAGTGGATGTGACATCATGAATACTGTGGTTTTGCGTGATAGAGTGGTTGCATTGTCATCTGCAGTGCAAAGGATGTCATACATATGCCGAGTGTTGCGTCATCAACACAGAGTGTTGTGATGTCATACTTAGTGGATAATATGTCATAAATATAGTGGATGTGATGTCACAGATTTACTGGAGGTGAGTTCATACATACAGTGGCTTTGATATCATCGATAGGGTGGGTGTGATGACAGAGATACAGCAGAAGTGAGGTCAGATAGAGTGGACCTGACGTCATAAAGTGGTGTGATGTCCTAAATTGTGGATGTGATGTCACTTGTAATGCATATGATGTGATACACATAGTGGCTGTGATGGCATACATATACTGGGTTTGATATAATTGATCCACTGGGTGTGATGACACAGATACAGTGGGTGTGATGTCAGACATACTGGCTGTGAAGTTGAACGTTTGTGTTGTCATAACACTGTGTGATGCCATATAAAGTGGATATGTCATAAACATAGAGTGTGTGATGTCAGAGATACAGGCATTGTGTGATGTCACGCATATAATGAATGTGATATCATACACAGTAGATGACATGTCATATATAGTGCAAGTGATGTCATCAATAAAGGGCATGTGATGTCATAAATACTAAGGGTTGTTGTCTTAAAGGGTGGATATGGTGTCATGTATAGTGCACATGATGGCATACATATGCCACCTGTGATGTCTTACAGAGTTGGTGTGATGTCTTTGACAGAGTGGGTGTGATGGCATACACAGTATATGTGATGGCAGATAGAATGGGTTTCAAGTCAGATATAGAGCTTGTGTTGTCATACACACAGTGTGTGTGCCATCATATATAGTGGATATGATGTCATAAACATAGTGGGTGCCATGACATACAAACAATGGTATGATGTCATCAAGAGAGGATGTGATGTCATAAATAGTGCCTATGGTGTTCTACATGCAGTGGGTGTGATTTCATACATACATAGTTTGTGATATCATCAATCAAGTGGGTGTGATTAGACAGACACTGTGAGTGTGATGTCAGATACCGTGGTTGTATTGTCATTCATACACCATGGGAGATGTCATATATACTGAGTATGATGACATAAACATAGGAGTTGTCTTGTTATAGATACAGTGGCTGTGATGTCTCAAGTATAGTGTATGTGATGTCATATAGATTGGTTGTGCTGTCAGGAATAGAGTGGATGTGACGTCATGAATACAGTATTGTTATGTCATAAAGAGTGAGGGTGATGTCATATAGAATTCCTGTGATGTCATACATATAGTGGGTTTCATGTCACACATATAGTAGGTGTGATATAATCAGTACACTATAAGTAATGGTCCAGCTACAGTGGATGCGATGACAGGTATCCAGGGTGTGATGACATGAATACAGTGGGTGTGATGTCATAGTGTGGTGTGATATCATAAAGAGCAGATGCGATGTCATAGGTAGTTCATATGATGTCATACATATTGTGGCTGTGTATTCATACATACAATGGGGGTTGTATGATCGATAATCTCGGTGTGATGACAGAGATACAGTGGATGTGCTGTCCGATATAGTCAGTGTGATATGAGATATAATAGCTTTGATGTCATGAGTACAGTGTTGTGATGTCATAAATCGTGGGTGAGATGTCATGTACAGTGCATATTGTGCCATATATACAGTATCTGTGATGTCATAAATAGAGTGTTTTATCATCTATACAGTAGGTGTGATCACACAGACACAGACATGAAGAGTGTGGTGTCATATATAGTGGTTGTATTGTCTTAACACAGTGGGTTTTATATCAAATATAGTTGATATGTATTCACAAACATAGTGGGTGTTATGTTACTGATATAGTGGCTGTGATGTCACAGGTATAGGGGATGAGATGTCATAAACCATGGATGTGATGTCATATATAGGAGATCTGATGTCATGAATGCACTCTTTGTGATGTGCTAAATACTGACGATTGATGTCATAAAGTCTGAATTTGTTTTGAGGTAGGGTGTGTATGATGTCATACCTGTGCCAAGTGTGAAGTCTTCCATAACTGTTGTGAAGGCATTGATAGAGCGGGTGAGCCCACACTGTGCAGTGGCTGTGATGTCAAAAACAGTGGGTGAGATGCCAGGTATAGTCGTTTTGTTTTCATGGAACAGTATGGGTGAGATCATATATATTGGATATGATATCACAAATATACTATACTATATATCATACCTCTACAGGTGTGATGTCATAAATAGTTCATGTGATGTCATGCACACTGTATGTGATGTCATATATATAGTGTGTAATATCATACAGAGAGTGGTGTAATACAATATATACACGGGGTTTGATGACACAGATACAGTGGATGTAGTGTCAGATAAAGAGGGTGAGATGGCAGATATAACTTTTGTGTTGTCATGTGTATAATGCCGTATATAGTGTGTGTGATGTTATGAATGCAGTGGATGTAATGTTGTTACAACAACAGTGTGAACTCAAAGAGTGAATGTGACGTTATGTATGGTGCCCAAGATATCATATATAAAGTTGGTGTGATGTCATACATACAGTTGTTCAGAGATCATACTTAGACGGGTTGTGAGGACACAGATACTTTCGATGCAGTGTTAGATATCGTGGGAGGGATGACATGAATACAGTTCATATGATGTCATAAATAATGTGGCGTGATGTCATAAACTGTGGAAGTGATACCTTATGTATTGTATCTGATGTTAAACATATAATGGTGCAATGTGACATACACAAAGGGTGTGATATCATGGAAAGAGTGGGTGGGAGACACAGGTACAGTGGCTGTGATGGTACAAATATAGTGAATATGTTGTTGTATACAATGGATATGATGTCACCACATATAGAGGATGAGATCTCATAAATAGAGTTGGTGTGGTATCAGTACAGTTGATGTGGTGACAGAAATAACATTGATACAATGTAAAATATAGTGGGTGTGATGTCATAAAAATGGTGGTTTGATTTCATAAAGTGAGGATGTAAAATCTTCTATAGTGCAAAAGATGCTATACCTATGCCGAGTGTGATGTCATACAAAGAGTGGGTGTGAGGCTCTCAATACAGTGGGTGTGATGACACAGATTAGTGACTGTGATGTCACAGGGATAGTGTATATTTTGAACTGCATACTGGACGTGGTTTCATATGTCAAGGTTGTGCTGTCATAAGTAGAATAGTTTGATGACACAAGCAGTGGATATAATGTTATATATAGTGAATATGATGTCACAGATATAGTGGGTGTGATGTAATAAAAAGTGGGTGTGGTATCAGTGGAGAGGTTGTGATGACAAAGATACAGTTGCTGTGACTTCTGATACAGGTGGTGTGATGTCATGCCTGAAGTGGATGTGAAGTCATAAAGATTGTCACTTGGTGTGACAGAGGGGATGTGACGTCTTCTGTAGCGCAAATGATGTCATACATATGCTGAGTGTGGTATAATCAACTCACAGGGTTGTGTTGTCATACATAGTGTGTACGATGTCATAAATATAGTGGACAGAATGTCTCACATATATTCGATGTGATATCATATATATAGTGACTGTGATATCATCGATAGAGTTAGTGTGATGACACAGATACAGTGGACACGATGTCTAATATAGTGGGTGTGATGTCCTCAAAATGGTGGTTTGAGGTCAAAAAGTGAGGCTGTGATGTCTTGTATAATGCAAATGATGCCACACAAATGGCGAGTGTGATGTCATAAAAATAGTGGGTGTGATGTTGTCTATACAGTGGGTGTGATGACACAGATAGTGGCTGTGATGTCACAAGTTAAGTGTATATGTTTCCCTCATACTTGATGTGGTTTCATATATAGAGGTTGTGATGTCATAAGTACAGTAGTGTGATGACATAAGGATTGGGTGTGATGTTATATATAGTTCATATGATGTCACACAGAAGTGGATGTGATGTCATACAAAAGTGGGTGAGATGTCAGTGGAGATGGTTTGATGACATAGATATAGTGGGTGCGATGTCTGATACAGGGGCTGTGTTGTCATGACTGAAGTGGATGTGACATCATAAATACTGTGGTTTGGTGTGATAGAGTGGGTGCATTGTCATCTGCAGTGCAAAGTATGTCATACATATGCCGGGTGTTGCATCATCAACACAGAGTGTTGTGATGTCATACTTAGTGGATATTATGTCATAAATATTGTGAATGTGATGTCACAGATATACTGGATGTGCGTTCATACATATAGTGGCTGTGATATCATCGGTAGGGTGGGTTTGATGACAGAGATGCAGTGGAAGTGAGGTCAGATAGAGTGGACCTGATGTCATACATAAAGCGGTATGATGTCCTAAATTGTGGATGTGATGTCCCATGTAGTGAATAGGATGTCATATACATAGTGGCTGTGATGTCATACATACACTGGGTTTGATAAAATTGATCAAATGCATGTGATGACACAGATATAGTGGGTGCAATGTCAGACATAGTGGCTGTGAAGTTACACAATGGTTGTGTTGTCATAACAATATGTGTGATGCCATATAAAGTCGATATGTCATAAACATAGAGTGTGTGATGTCAGAGATACAGGCATTGTTTGATGTCACACATAGAGTGAATGTGATATCATACACAGTAGATGACATGTCATATATAGTGTTTGTGATGTCACCAATAAAGGGCATGTGATGTCATAAATAGTAAGAGTTTTTGTCTTAAAGGGAGGATATGGTGTCATGTATAGTGCACATGATGGCATACATATGCCACCTGTGATGTCTTACATAGTTGGTGTGATATCTTTGACAGAGCGGGTGTGATGACATCTACAGTAGATGTGATGGCAGATAGAATGGGTTTCAAGTCAGATATAGAGCTTGTGTTGTCATACACTCAGGGTGTGTGACATCATATATAGTGGATATGATGTCATAAACATAGTGGGTGCCATG
>JAGTXW010001500.1:714775-754574 GCA_020226075.1 Hydropotes inermis
ATATGATATCACCCATACTGTTTCATGAAAACAAGATGACTATACCTGGCATCTCACCCACTGTTTTTGACATCACAGCCACTGCATATGTGTGGGCTCACCCACTCTATCAATGCCTTCACAACAGTTATGGAAGTCTTCACATTTAGCACAGGTATGACATCATACACACCCTACATGACAACAAATTCAGACTTTATGACATCAATCGTCAGTATTTAGGACATCATAAACAGTGCATTCATGACATCAGATCTCCTATATATGACATCACATCCACGGTTTATGACATCAAATCCACTGTTTATGACATCTCATCCCCTATACCTGTGACATCACTGCCACTATATTAGTAACATAGCACCCACTATGTTTGTGAATACATATCAACTATCTTTGACATTAAACATTCTGGGTTAACACAGTACAACCACTATATATGACATCACACTTTTCATGTCTGTGTCTGTGTGATCAAGCCCACTGTATCGATGATATAACACACACTCTATTTATGACTTCACATCTACTGTATATATGGCACAATATGCACTGTATATGGCATCTCACTGACGATTTATGATATCACCACAATCTACTCATGACATCAAAGCTATTATATCTCACCTCACATCGATTATATCTGAGAGCACTTCCACTGTATCTCTGTCATCACACCCAGATCATCGATCATACAACCCCCATTGTATGTATGATAACACAGCCACAATATGTATGATATCATATGAACTACATATGACATCACATCCACTCTTTTTGATATCACTCCACGCTATGAAATCACACCCACTGTATTCATGTCATCACACCCAGGATACCTGACATCACATCCACTGTAGCTGGACCATTACTTATAGTGTACTGATTATACCACACCTACTATTGGTGTGACATGATATGAATTATATGTATGACATCACAGGAATTATATTTACAGGAATTATATATGACATCACCCTCACTCTTTATGACAGTACTGTATTCATGACGTCACATCCAGTCTATTCATGATAGCACACCCACTCTATATGACATCACATACCCTTTAGTTGCGACATCACAGCCACTGTATCTATGTCAAGACATCTATGTTTATGACATCATACTCAGTATATATGACATCTCACATGGTGTATGAATGACAATACAACAACAGTATCCGATACCACATTCACAGTATCTGTGTAATCACACCCACTTGATTGATGATATCACACCCTATGTATGTATGAAATCACACCCACTGCATGTAGGACACCATAGACACTATTTATGACATCACATACTCTCTCGAAGACATCATACCATTGTTTGTATCTGATGGCACCCACTATGTTTATGACATCATATCCACTACATATGATGGCACACAAACTGTGTGTATGACAACACAAGCCCTATATCTGACATTAAACCCATTCTATCTGCCATCACATCTACTGTATCTGTCATCACACCCACTCTGTCGAAGACATCACACCTACTATGTAAGACATCACAGGTGGCATATGTATGCCATCATGTGCACTATACATGACATCATATCCTCCCTTTAAGACAACAACTCTTAGTATTTATGACATCACATGCCCATTATTGATGACATCATATGCACTATATATGACATGCCCTCTAATGTGTATGATATCACATTCACTCTATGTGTGACATCACACAATGCCTGTATCTCTGATATCACACACTCTATGTTTATGGCACATCCACTTTATATGGCATCACACACATTGTTTTGACAACACAACCATTGTGTAACTTCACAGCCACTATGTCTGACATCACACCCAATCTATCTGTGTCATCACACCCATTGGATCAATTTTATCAAACCCAGTGTATGTATGACATCACAGAAACTATGTGTATGACATCATATGCACTACATATGACATCATATCCACAATTTATGACATCATACCACTTTATGTATGACATCAGGTTCACTCTATCTGACTTGTCTTCCACTGTATCTCTGTCATCAAACCCACCCTTTCGATGATATCACAGCCACTATATGTATGACCTCACATCCAGTATATCTGTGACATCACATCCATTATATTTATGACATAATATCCACTAATTATGACATCACAACACTCTGTGTTGATGACGCAACACTCGACATATGTATGACATCCTTTGCACTGCAGATGACAACGCGCACACTCTATCACAACAAACCACAATATTTATGATGCCACATCCACTTCAAGTATGACAACATAGCCCCTGTATCAGACATCGCACCCACTATATATATGTCATCAAACCATCTCCACTGACATCTCACCCACTTTTGTATGACATCACATTCACTTCTGTGTGACATCATATGAACTATATATAACATCAAACCCGATCCTTATGTCATGTCATGTTAGAGGCTGCCTCTAACACAGCCTCTATATATGAAACCACATCAAGTATGAGGGAAACATATACACTTAACTTGTGACCTCACAGCCGCTATCTGTGTCATCACACGCACTGTATAGACAAAATCACACCCACTCTTTTTGTGACATCACACTCGCCATATGTGTGGCATCATTTGCTCTGTACAAGACATAACATCCTCACTTTTTGACCTCAAACCACCATTTTAAGGATATCACACGAACTATATTATAAATCGTGTTTACTGTATCTGTGTCATTACACCAATCTATCGATGATATCACAGACACTATATGTATGATATTACTTCCTGTATATGGGAGACAATATATCCACTATATTTTTGATATCGTACCCACTATGTATGACAACACAACCCTTGTTGTTGATTAGACCACACTCAGCATATGTATGACAACATTTGTGCTACAGAAGACGTCACATCCGCTCTATCACACCAAGCCAAAATCTTTATGACTTCACATCCACTTCAGGCATGACATCAAACCACCTGTATCAGAAGTCACAGCAACTCTATCATTGTCATCACAACCTCTCCACTGAAATCACACCCACTTTTTATTTCATCACACCCACTATATCTGTGACATCATATGCACTATATATAACATCATATCCACTGCTATGTCATCAAACTATTCTACTTATGACAGCACAAACTTGACATATGAAACCACTTCCAGTATGCAGTTCAAAATATACACTACCCCTGTGACATCACAGTCACTAATCTGTGTCATCACACCCACTGTATTGAGAACCTCACACCCACTCTTTGTATGACATCACACTCGGCATAGGTATAATATCTTTTTCACTATAGAAGACATTACATCCTCACTTCATGCAATCAAACCACCATTTTATGATATCACACCCACTATTTTCCATCATATCAACGCTATTTCTGTCACCACATCCACTGTATTTATGATATAACACCAACTGTATTTATGAGATCTCATCATCTATATATGTTAACATCATATCCATTGTATACAACAATATATTCACTATATTTGTACCACCCCAGCCACTGTACATGTGTCGCACACCCACTCTTTCCATGATATCACCCCCTTTGTACATATGACATTGCACACACTATAGGTTTAACATCAGATACTCTATATAAGGTATCTCATCCACAGTTTATGACATCACGCCACATTATTTATGACATCACATGCACTGTATGCATATCATCACTCCCATGACATCTAACACTGCATCCATAGTACCTGTGTCCTCACAACTCCTCAAAGTATGATCTCTGAACAACTGTATGTATGACATCACACCCACTTTTATATGACATCTTATGCACCATACATAACATCACATCCACTCTTTGAGTTCACACCATTGTAGTAACCACATTATATCTACTGCATTCATGACATCACACACACTATATATGACATCACACACATGACAACACAAAAGTTATATCTGCCATCTCACCCTCTATATCTGACACTACATCCACTGTATCCGTGTCATCAAACCCAGGGTATCAATTGTATTACACACACTCTCTGGATGACATTACACACTATATGTATGTCATCACATTCAGTATGCATGACTTCACATGAACATGTTATGACATCACACCCGTATAGGTATTACATCACATCCAGTATATTTATGACATCATATCCAGTATATATGATATCACCCATATTGTTTCATGAAAACAAAATGACTGTACCTGTCATCTCACCCACTCTATTTGACATCCCAGCCACTGCATCTGTGTGGTCACACCCGCTCTATAAATGCCTTCACAACAATTATGGAAGTCTTCACACTTGTCACACGTGTGACACCATACACACCCTACATCACATCAAATTCAGACTTTATGACATCAATCATCAGTATTTAGGACATCACAAACACTGCATTCATGACATCAGATCTCCTATATATGACATCACATCCAAGGTTTATGACATCTCATCCCCTATACCTGTGACATCACAGCCACTATATCGGTAACATAACACCCACTATGTTTGTGAATATGTATCAACTATATTTGACATGAAAAACACTGTATTAAGAGAATACAACCACTATATATGACATCACATTCTTCATGTCTATGTCTGTGTGATCACACCCACTGTATTAATGATATAACACACACTCTATTTATGACATCACATCTACTGTATATATGGCACAATATGCACTGTATATGACATCTCACCCATGATTCATGACATCACAACACTCTACTCATTACATCAAAGCTATTATATCTCACCTCACACCGATTATATCTGACCACACATCCACTCTATCTCTGTTATCACACACAGATTATCGATCATACAACCCCCATTGTATGTATGACACAGCCACAAAATGTATGACATCATATGAACTACATATGACATCACATCCACTGTTTATGATATTACACCACGCTGTGACTTCACACCCACTGTATTCATGTCATCACACCCAGGATACCTGTCATCGCATCCACTGTAGCTGGACCATTACTTATCGTTCTGATTATACCACACCTACTATATGTGTGACATGAAACCCACTATATATATGACATCACAGGAATTCTATATGACATCACACTCACTCTTTATGACATAACAATACTGTATTCATGACATCATATCCACTCTATTCATGACGACACACCCACTCTATATGACATCAAATACTCTATACTTGTGACATCACAGCCACTGTATCTATGACAAGACACCTCCTATGTTTATGGCATCATATTCAGTATATATGACATCTCACATTGTGTATGAATGACAATCCAACCACTGTATCTGACATCACACTCACAGTATCTTTATAATCACACCCACTTGATTGATGGTATCACACCCTATGTATGTATGAAATCACACTGTCATCCCAGGTCCAGTTGCTGCCTGCTTTAATGTCTTGTGTCACAGATCTTGGTCTCCTTGGCCAAAGCTGAGACCCCTCTCATTAGGTTTGGTTTGGAAATTAGAAACCCTGATATCTTAGAAAGCTCTTGTCTATTCCTCCTGACAAGGGCA
Organism: Hydropotes inermis; assembly: GCA_020226075.1. Taxonomy (NCBI): domain Eukaryota; kingdom Metazoa; phylum Chordata; class Mammalia; order Artiodactyla; family Cervidae; genus Hydropotes; species Hydropotes inermis. The sequence goes on from JAGTXW010001500.1 coordinate 720,289, forward strand.
GTTTTCTTCTGGCCTACCAGAGTGAACACTGTGATATACTCACACATGCACACTCACACTGGCATTTAATAAGGACTGAGGGTTGGGATCAGTAGAGGGACAGATATGAGGAAGCTAATAAGAATAATATACAGGGGTTGCAGGGAGTTTTTGCCTGAGACATGGACTCCCATATTTTCCAGGTCTTGTCCCTCCGATGTCTGAGGATATCCCTAGAAGTCCACGTGGGCATCAGCCCCGGTGTGCAGGTGGGCCACTGACAGGCTTTGAGAGATAGGAACTAATCCAGGATGGAGAACAGGTGGGAAACAGGAGGTGAGTCTGGGCCCAGGTCTGTCAAATCAGAACTGCACACACAGTCTGCCCAGAAGCTGTGTGGAGGGCTGTGTGTTGCAACTGTGTGAGGCCCAGGGCTTCATGGATGAGGGATGAGCAGTCATGATCCAGTGGGCTATGTGCAGTGGTGTCAGCTGTCAATCCAAGGAAGGGTCCTAGGGTGGTGAAGTCACTTTCTCGATGGCAGACCCTAACAGAAATCTGAACCTTGTTACCAAGGACCCACCCTCTAGCAACTGTGCCACAGCCAGTTGGGGCTAACTTGGCTGTAGAGTCTTCATCCAGAAGGATGTTGTCCAGCTGTGTGTCGACTGGCCAGGTCTTCTGCTTCAGAAAACCCTGGAGAGAGAGGTTTTTCAGATGTTTCATTCGGTTCAGCACTCAACCTGGATGCCTCTGATCCTTTACCAGGAGGGCACCTAAGGTAATCCCAGTCAAACTAGAGCTTGACACACCAGGCCTTGTCACCACTGGAGCCCTTCCTGGGCAAGGCCAGCTGCACTCATCTCCATGTGCAGGGAAGTGGGACCTGAGGGGAGGTTCTCCCTCTGGGCAGGATCATGTTGGTGGGAACGTTGTGACCTGTGGTCCTGACACGGTCACACCTGAGGACGGGCTGGCAGTGGGGAAGCAGGATCCCTGAGGTGCTCTGCTCTGTGCCAGTGTGGATCGATGACTGTCAGATGGACTGGCATCTGTGTCCTCGGTGGAGGTCTGTGCAAAGAGTAGGGGGCTTGTGTGTGCAGGGGGGCTGTCTGTAGGTCGGAGAAGCACCGTAGACAGCTGACTGGTGCCCTGAGATTTTCTGCCTGGCTCCCAGGCACTGTGTTCACAGGGCTCCTCAAGGGACTACAGACAGGCGCCCATCCATAGAGACCCCTTCTCCATCTCCCCACACAAGAGCCAGGAGCCCCCACCAGCAACAGAGCCCAGGGCAGGCACATGCTCAGGTCACAGAGGCACCCTGACCCTCCCCTGGGTCCCTCGTAGAGTTCTGATTCCAATGGAACCTGGGTCCCGTCTCCTCTCCCACCTGCCCTCAAGGTGCAGGCCCTCCAGATGCAAAACCACTGTTTATCTACCTGTGGGAATCTCAGAAAGAGGTTGTGATAGGATTTCCCTTCATGTTCCCCAGGGAACCTTTCTGCATTTTTCTACAGTTAATCCTGTATTAACTCCATCCCCAGGTATCCATATTGGCCTGAGAATCCTGATGCCTCTCACCCCAGGATCAGCCTCTATCACCCCAGTTCTCAACCGCAGAATGGGATGTTTTGGTCGTCACCACAGGGATGATAAAGTTAACACAAGGAGAGCTGTCCAATAAAAACTGCCCCGAGTTGCTAACACATGAAACAATTCCCAAGGGCCAGTTCACTTGTGATGCCAGGACTTTTATTCTGCAGAAGGCACTCCTGCCCCTCCTCCTCCCGTGAGTCCAGGGGACTTAGTATGAGCTCCAGACCCTGCTTCCCTGGTGTCTGTGGTGCTGCCTCTGACTTGTGTGTCTCCTGTTATACCCCAGAGGGAAAATGTGTCCCACAAGGGACATGAGACCTGTATGATATGAAGTTTCCAAACACATAGGCTACAGATGCTAGTGGGAACCTGGTACCTGTTTCCTGAGCAGCAACCCCCTCCTACCTCCCCACATTCCTGGGCACCTGCAGGGCTTTTGCCAGCTACCCTGAGTAAGAATCCCTTAGAAGAAATGGAGTATCTCTCATAGTCAACAGAAGAGTCCAAAATGCAGTACTTGGATGTAGTTTCCAAAATGACAGAATGATCTCTGTTCCTTTCCAAGGCAAACCATTCAGTATCACAGTAATGCAAGTCTATGCTCCAACCACTAATGGTGGAGAAGCTCAACTTGAATGGTTCTATGAAGAGATACAAGACATTATAGAGGTAATACCAAGAAAAAGATATCCTTTTCATCATAGGGGACTGGAATGCAAAAGTAGGAAGTCAGGAGACACCTGGAGTAACAGGCAAGTGTGGCCTTGAAATATAAAATGAAGCAGGGCAAAGGCTAACAAAAATATTGCCAAGAGAACACACTGGTCTTAGCAAACACCCATTTCTAACAACATAAGAGATGACTCCACACAGGGACATCACCAGATGGTGAATACCAAAATCAGATTGATTATATTCTTTGCAGCCAGAGGTGCAGAAGCTCTATACTGTAAGCAATACAAGATTGGAAGCTGACTGTGTCTCAAATAATGAACTGTTTATTGTAAAATTCAGACTTAAATTGAAGGAAGTAGGTAAAACCATTACAAAATACACATAAGACCTAATCAAATCACTTAGGATTATAGAGTGCAGGTGACATATTCAAGAGATTGGATCCGATAGACAGAGTGCCTGGACAACTATGAACAGTGGTTCATAAAAATTGTACAGGAGACAATTCTCAAACAATCCCCAAGAAAAAGAAATGCAAAAAGCAAAATGGTAGTTTGAAGAGGCCTTTCAAAGTGGCTGAGAAAAGAAGAGAAGCTGAAATCAAAGGAGAAAAGAAAGATAAAATCATCTGAATGCAGAGTTCCAAAGAATAGCAAGAATGGATAAGAAAGCCTTCCTCAGTGATCAATGCAAAGAAATAGAGGAAAACAATAGAATAGGAAAGACTAGAGATCTCTTCAAGAAAATTAGAGATAACAAGGGAAAAATAAACTTGGGCACAATAAATGACAGAAACTGTGTGGATCTAACAGAAGCAGAAGATATTAAGAAAAAGTGGCAAGAATACACAGAAGAAATATACAAAAAAGATCTTAGTGACCCAGATAACCACGATGGTGTGATCACACATATACAGCCAGACATCTTAGAGTGCAAAGTCAAGTGTTCCTTAGGAAGCATTACTATGAACAAAGCTAGTGGATATAATGGAATTCCAGCTGAGCAATGTCATATCCTAAAAGATGAATGCTGTTAAAGTGTTGCACTCAATATAACAGCGAAGTAGGAAAACTCAGCAGTGTTCATAAAGGTCTTTTATCATTCCCACCCCAAAGAACAACAGTGCCAAAGAATGTTCAATCTACTCAAAAGTTGTTGCTGAATGATAAGACGCTGGGATTCTTGGCCTCAGGAGGAGACAAATTCAATCCAGAGCCAGAGACGAGGCTATATCGCTCAGAGCTTCTGTGTAATCAAGTTTTATTAAAGTATAAAGGAGATAGAGAAGGCTTCTGACATAGGCATCATAAGGGGGCAAAAGAGTACCCCCCTCCTCGTCTTTAGCTGTATGTTATATAGTAAATGACAGTCTGTTAATGTAAAGAAAGGAATGCCATAAAATTTAGAATGGCACAAGATAATTCATCCCTGGCCATAAAACGATTGACTTGAATCTTGTAGAAGGGCAGAATACCAAGAAATAGTTTAGTTTACATAGATTAGGGGAACAATACCTGAGTAAGCAAATTAGGCCATTTGAAGGAACCAAGTTGAAGATAGAGTCTGGGGTACATTAACATAGCTTAAGACAACATTTCCATACGAAAAATAAATGTATTGGTTAACTGAAGGTTTCAGAGTAGTTAGCTTTAGGACAGACTAGGTGTCATGGCAACACAGCATGTTAAGAGAAACCTTCTTTTAAATTTGTATAGAGAAGGAAAAACATATCGCTGGTTTATTTCTTCCTGCTGCTTAAGAGAGATAAAAATGTCTGGCCCTTGCAGCCTCTTCAATCCGTTTGGAGACCCCTGGCCTTCCTGCCTGTTACCCTCTTACTACCACACAATTGCACTCGTTTCACATGTTAGCAAAGCAATGCTCAAAATTCGCCAAACTAGGCTTCAACAGCACATGAACTGACAATTTTCAGATGTTCAAGCTGGATTTAGAAAAGGCAAAGGAACCAGATATCCAATTGCCAGTATTCATTGGAGATCATAGAAGAGGCAAGAGAATTCCAGGGAAAAAAAATCTACTTCATTGAGTACGCTAAAGTCTTAGACTGTGTGGATCATAAAAAACTGTCTGAAATTCTTAAAGAGATGGGAATACCTGACCACCTTACCTGCCTCCTGAGATCCCTGTATGCAGGTCAGAAAGCAACAATTAGAACTGGACATGGAAGAATGGACTGGTTCCAAAATAGGAAGGAGTACATTAAGACTGTATATTGTCACCCTGCATATTTAACTTATATGCAAGTACATCATGCAGAATGTGGGGCTGGATGAAGCACAAGATGGAATCATGGTTGCTGGCAGAAATACCAATAACCTCAGATATGCGGACGACACAACCCTCATGGCAGAAAGCTAAGAGGAACAAGAGAGCCCCTTGATGAAGGGGAAAGAGGAGAATGAAAAAGCTGGATTAAAACTCAACATTCAAAAAGTAAGATCATGGCCTCTGGCCCCATTACTCCATGGCAAAGAACTGAGGAAACAATGGAAATAGTGACAGGCTTTATTTTCTTGGGCTCCAAAATCACTGCAGATGGTGCCTGCAGGCATGAAGTTAAAAGACACTTGCTTCTTTGGAAAAAAAGCTATAACAAAACTACACAGCGTATAAAAAGCTGAGACATTTCTTTCACAACAAAGATCCATATAGTCAAAGCTATGGTTTTTCCAGTACTTATGGATGGATGTGAGAGTTGGATTATAAAGCAGGTTGCGTGCCAAAGAATTGATGCTTTTGAACTGTGGTGTTGGAGAATACTCTTGAGAGTCCCTTGGACTGCAAGGAGATCAAACCAGTCAATCCTAAAGGAGATCCGTCCTGAATATTCATTGGAAGGACTGATGCTGAAGCTTAATCTCCAATACTTTGGCCACCTGGTGGGAAGAGCTGACTCATTGTAAAATATTCTGATGGAAGCAAAGAGCCAACTCATTGGGAAAGACTCTGAAGCTGCAAAGATGGAAGGCAAGCCGAGAAGGGGACAACAGAGGACAAGATGGTTGGATGCTTCTCTGACTCAATGAACATGAGATTGAGCAAACTCCAGGAGATAGTGAAGCACAGGAAAGCCAGTGTACTGCCACCCACCGGCTTGCAAAATGTCAGACTAAGTGACTGAACAACAAGAACAATGCATGTGCTGGACCTGCTTCACAAGGTGAGCAGTCCCCTCCACCTGTGGTACTCTGAGGAGTTGACCCCATTCCAGCTGGAGTCACAGGACTATCTCTCCACCTCTCTAAGGCCCAGTTGGTCCCTCAGCACACAAGGGCATTGGGAGAACCAGCCCTTAGGGTGAATGTGGGGACAAAGTGGTTCCTTCCTGGAAAGTTGGAAAGTGCCTTCTGGGGACCTGGCCCCATGGGAAAATCTGCTGGAGGGGCTGTTATTGTACTTCGTCATCATGTTCCTCCTCCCCCCAAGGAAGTCTGTGTCTCAGTTGTCTCTGGCCTTTGACCTTGGGCCAAACTGATTCCCATTTGCAAGGTGTGTTGTGAGAGTTGCCCCATCCTGGGTGTGTGAGAGCAGGGGTCCCTGGGAGTGATCAATAGTTCCCCAGGTACTCAGATGGGGCTGTTTGGGCTCATTCATTCTTGAAATATACAGGAAGGCCCACAAGGTGCAGGCACTTTTCTAGGAACGACCATAATGTAATACATTGGGTAGACAGCAGTCCTGCCCTTCTGGGCTTCCATTCTGCCAGGGTCAAACAGTCACGCTGGCCATCATATCAGGGCGTGTCTCCAGTGCTGTCCATGTGACGCCTTCCTGGCCTCCTCTAGGTGGGGATGCACCCTCTTTACACTGATGAGGCCAGTGGACCCCTGCAGCAGCTGAAAGTGTGAGTGGGACTTTGATTCAAGAAGGAGGTACTCAGTTTTCCAAAGAACCACCAAGTGAGATGAGACATGGAGGAGAACTGGCCTCTGAACAGGCAGGAGCAGAAGGCAAAAATTCCCAGACCCCACAGGGCTTCCCTGGAGCTCAGTGTGGAAGTAAGGCCAGGTCACTGACTCTGCTGCCCACCTGACTCCCCCCAGGGCCATGTCCACAATCCTGGGCACCTAGCTGTACCATTAACCTGAGGGTTTCCACCAGCCCCCAGAGTTTCCCTGCCTGCGGATTCTACTGGCTTGAGCTCAGGATGTCTGACTCAGACCTGGAACACAAAACCCTACATTTCCTGGCACAGCTGGAGACCCTGGAGCCCACTGAGGCAGAGGGGGATGTGATGGGAGCAAATGAGGATGGGAGGGAGCTGAACCACACAGAGCAGAACCTTCTGAGGCTGGATCTGGGCCAGGAGCAATGAGGAAGCTCAGATCACTATTGCCCTGGTCTGCAGTCTGGGAAGACTTTCTGGGGCTGGCATCTTTGAGAGATCATTGAGTGGCAGTGAGAGGCTTTCTTTTCTGTTTTGGGGGACACTTGGAAATGCAGTCCTATTGGTATTTTCTCTCCTTGGAACTACAGAACCAGCTCCAGAACAACCTCTTGAAACATCTCCAGACCTTGAGAAAACTACACCTCTACTGCCTACCAGAGCTCCAGAGTTAGAGCAAGTCCATTTTTGGTATTTTTTTTAACGTATACTTAGTTGTTTATGACATAAAGTTCATTTAAAATTTAATAGTTTGATTATCTTAGATTATACATGTAAATTACAATAAGTTCATTCACAATGTTACATAACCCTATTAAATGTCTATTTGAGAACATTTTCATTACTAAATAATATTCCATTCAGGAACCAGCACATTTGGCTTTCATCTGTTGATGGACATTAGAGTTTTCACCTTTGGGCTCTTCTGAACAGTGGTCCTCTGAGTACTTGTGTACAGGCATGTGAATATTCATATGCTTTTTTTTTTATTTTTTTAATTGTGGTGGATTTTGTCATACATTGAAATGAAACAGCCATGGGTTTACATGTGTTCCCCGTCCCGATCCCCCCTCCCACCTCCCTCTCCACCCACTCCCTCTAGGTTTTCCCAGGGCACCAGGTCCGAGCGCTTGTCTCATTCATCCAACCTGGGCTGGTGATCTGTTTCACCCTAGATAATATACATTTTTCGATGCTGTTCTCTTGAAACATCATACCCTCGCCTTCTCCCAGAGTCTAAAAGGCTGTTCTATAAATCTGTGTCTCTTTCTTTTTCTGTTCTGCATATAGGGTTATCAATAACATCTTTCTAAATTCCATATATATGTGTTAGTATATTGTAATGGTCTTTATGTTTCTGGCTTACTTCACTCTGTATAATGGGCTCCAGTTTCAACCATCTCATTAGAATTGATTCAAATGAATTCTTTTTAATGGCTGAGTAATATTCCATGAAACCAGATCTGAAAAAGACACATGCACCCCAATGTTCATCGCAACACTGTTTATCATAGCCAGGACATGGAAGCAACCTAGATGCCCATCATCAGACGAATGGATAAGGAAGCTGTGGTACATACACACCATGGAATATTACTCAGCCAATAAAAAGAATTCATGTTTTGGGGTATTGATGTAGGAGGGGAATTTGGGGATTGACTGAAAACTGTAGGCTTGTCCTTTTGAGAAACTGCTAAAGCATTATATACAGTGGTTGTAACCATTTGACAGAGAAGGCACTAGTGACTCATTCCAGTACTCTTGCCTGGAAAATCCCATGGACAGAGGAGCCTGATAGGCTGCAGTCCATGGGGTCGCTAAGAGTCAGACAGGACTGAGCGACTTCACTTTCACTTTTCACTTTTATGCATTTTAGGAGGAAATGGCAACCCACTTCAGTGTTCTGGCCTGGAGAATCCCAGGGACGGGGGAGCCTGGCGGGCTCCCATCTATGGGGTCGCACAGAGTCAGACACAACTGATACGACTTAGCAGCAGCAGCAGCAGTACCATTTGATTATCCCCAGAATTAAGGTGTAAAATTTCCACTTCTTCATTTGTATTGAAGTTTCCTTTCTCTCTGTTCTTCTCTCTTTCTGGTCCCTCACTCTAAGGAACAAGCCTGTATATTACAAGTTGCCATATGAAGAGTCATCTGTGGTTTAGCATTGAGACCATGACAGAGGAGCTCTTGGGTCCTGACTCAATGAGTTCACACTCCTAGACCCCAGGGAGACACTGGCAGAAGCCTCCAGGTGAATCATGGTCAATTCCTGGTCCACAGATAGTGTGAGATAATAAATGTTTGTTGTTTAAGTCACTCAAGACTGGCTAATGTCCCACAGAATGGACCACTCACACAGCCATCAAGCATTCAGGCCCTGGCCCCTCCCTCCCCACTGTCCCGTACTGTCCTCCCAAGCTCCCACCAGCCACACTACTTCCTCTAGCTTCATCTCTGGACAAACACATTCTGTGTGTCCATACACTTGTGCATTCTTCTGGGATAATTATCCGCAGATGTGTGAATGGTTGGCACATTCTCATTACCCTTGTGGGGACAGACATTTCCCCTCAGTGAAGACCCTCATAACCACATTGTGGCGCCTACTGTTTTTCAACATAGAACTTGCTTCCTTCTGTGTTTCTCCACTTCCCCCTCCATACTGTGACCCTGGTGCTTCTTTTAATCACAGCCCCCACTGGATGCTCAGGGCACAGCTGGTAATTGAATAGATAAGAGGCTCCCTTCCTCCACTGAGAAGCTTGGATGATAATAGGAGGAGGGATAGGCCAGGTCAAGAGCAGGGGAATGTGTAGGAGTGCAAGGGAAACTCTCCTCGCCACAGTACTGGACACATCACCACTTTGGTGGGAACCACTCATACTGCACACCAAGCAGGGAAAGCACAACACAAACCACACCTCTGAGAGACTTCAGGACACCAGCATTCCTTGGGCACCAGAAGGGAATGTGACAGGATCCACAGGAACCAGGGGCTTTGCGAGGGACCTTGAAGAGGACCCTCCACCTCCTCTTGTCCACTTCAGCCATGGGGTGTCTAATTCCCTTCAGAGGACTCCTCACTACAGCCAGTGCAGATGTTCTGATCCTGATTCCATATGAGGTCCAACAAGGTGGTCTTTGCCTCAGTCCAAGGAAAAACAATGCATGTTTCTGTCACTGTTGCCACTCCAAGGCCCACCACCCCCGACCCCACTCCCTATGGTCCCTTCCTCTGATATGTGTCAGTGTATGCTTGCGCCCACACCCAGAGAATCTACTCCACATTGCCAAAATATCCTGGGGTCTGAGGACCTTTAATCTCATGGCAAAATATGTGGCAGGGAGACAGCCCTAGCCTAGGAGATCCTAACTCTCCCTTCATCTGAAGACTCTGCCCCTGCCAAGGCTGATTAGTAGTAAAACACATACACACTAAATAAAACTTCACAGGCTAAAATGTATTGACTGAAAATTTATAGAAGCAATATATAATTTTGGGACCTATTATCTGACTCAGTTGACCGAGTAGAAATTATTCTTAAACAACTCTTACAAAGAGAGAATCTAAAGTCATGAAATTATGATTAGGATAAGAAAACTTGACATTTATTTTTTTAAAAAATCTGATATCAAGTCAAACACTTTAAGGAAATTTAAAATAAGGATATTCCAGTCAGGAGTCCTGAGGCTGACAAACACCCCTCCCCACCCCCACCGGCCCTGGAGTGAGTGCGCAGGCGTGAGAGGCTGCAGGTGCGAGTGCACAGGTGTGAGCAGCCACAGGTGCGTGGGCGGAGGCACAGGGACGCCTGAGCTCCCAGGACCAGTCCTGAGGGAAGGAAAGTTGGAGACTGGGTCGGTCCCCACTGCGAAACGCCCCAGACCTGGGAGCAGCGCAGACACAAGTAAGTGCAGCTCTACCTAGAGCCCCTCACCGCATGCCCCCGCCTGCCCAGTGTCCAGCGGCCCCGACTCGTCCAGCCTGGAGGAGCACGAGCCTCTCTTGGTCCTTGGCTCAGGGGTCGCCGCCACCGGCTGCAGGCTGAGGACGCCGGGCTGGGGCCCCAAGTCAGTCGTGGAGCAGTGGGTGCCCCGCGCGCTCACACCCCTCCCTGCTTGGTGCCCCTCGACCGCGAGGGGTGGCCTCTGTTTCTGTGGGCGCCACCTGGACCCGGTCGCCACAGGCTCGCGTGTTCATGACAATGAGGTGCAGCCAAAGAGCCCGACGTTGGGGCCGCGGGGTGCACGTCGGGCGCGGTGGGTCGGCAGGTGTGAAGAGGTCTCTGCTCCTGGGATGCGCGCGGGTAATTGGGGCGCACAGCTCGGGGATCCTGATCACGGGCCGCCGGCAGCGGGTGTTCTGACGAGACTCCATGCTTTCCTAAAGCCTTCTGTAGGATCAGCTACAAATGTTAAAGTTCACTTTCAGTGTTTTCAGGCTTTATTGAGGGTCCCTGACTCTAAGAGTGCTTCCTGGAGGGCAGTTTTTGACATACTAACATCTAAGCTAACATTGAAATAAAACTATTCCTGCCTTATTGCTTTGGGGTACGGTGAACAGTTTTTCTTGATTACGTTAGAGTTTTCAAGCCTAACAACTTTTGGCAACGTTTGGAGAAGCTGCACGGCTCTTAAGTTAAATGGTGAAGGTTTTGTTGCTAAGTCGTGTCCCAACTCTCGCAACCCCATGGACTGTAGAGCTTCAGGCTCCTCTGTCCCTGGAATTATCCAGGCAGGAATATTTGAGTGGGTTGCCATTTGCTTCTCCAGGAGATCTTCTCGACCCAGGAATCAAACCCGAGTCTCTGGCATTGTAGGCAGATTGTTTACCAACTGAGCTACTAGGGAAGCTCCTAAGTTAAATGAGCATTTAAAAAATACTTCTTTGAGCAGTTACCATAGATGCTCAAATATTTGAGAATTCTAGTTATAGTCACGGGCGTGGCTTCTTTGGTTTTTTGTTTGGTTTTGGTTCTTTGGTTATTTTTTGTTGGTTGGCTGGTTTTGGGATTTTTGGATTTCTTTGGGGTTGGGGGACAGGCTAAAGTTTGCATTAGGAGGAGATGATATCCAAAGCAGGAGAAGTGTTTATTTCATGGTATTCTGGTATGCAGTGTTGGGATCAGAAGAGGGACAGATATGAGGAAGGTAATAAGAATAATATACAGGGGTTGGAGGGAGTGCCTGCCAGAGAAACGGACTCCCATATTTTCCAGATCTTGTCCCTCCTATGTCTGAGGACATCCCTAGAAGTCCATGTGGGCATCAGCCCCAGGGTGCAGGTGGGGACACTGACAGGCTTCGAGAGACAAGGACTAATCCACGATGGAGAACAAGTGGGAAACGGGAGGTGAGTCTGGGCCCAGGTCTGTCAAATCAGAGCTGCACACACAGCCTGCCCAGGAGCTGGGTGGAGGACTGTGTGGTGCAAAAATGTGAGCCCCAGGGCTTCATGGATGAGAGATGAGCGGTCATGATCCCATGGGCTATGTGCAGGGGTGTCAGCTGTCAATCCAAGGAAGGGTCCCTCGGGTGGTGAAGTCAATTCCTCGATGGCAGACCCTAACAGAAATCTGAACTCTGTAACCAGGCACCCACCCTCTAGCAACAGTGCCACAGCCAGTTGGGGTTCACTTGGCTGGAGAGTCTTCATCCAGAAGGATGTTGTCCAGCTGTGTGTCGACTGACCAGGGCTTCTGCTTCAGGAAACCCTGGAGGGAGTGGTTTTTCAGATGTTTCAGTCCGTTCAGTGCTCAACCTGGATGCCTCTGATCCTTTACCAGGAGGGCACCTAAGGTAATCCCAGTCAAAGTAGAGCTGGCCACACCAGGCCTTGCCACCACTGGAGCCCTTCCTGGGCAACGCCAGCTGCACTCATCTCCATGTGTAGGGAAGTGGGACCTGAGGGGAGGTTCTCCCTCTGGACAGGAGCATGTGGGTGGGCACGATGTGACCTGTGGTCCTGACACGGTCACACCTGAGGACGGGCTGGCAGTGGGGAAGCAGGATCACTGAGGTGCACTGCTCTGTGCCAGTGTGGATCGATGACTGTCAGGTGGATGGGCGTCTGCATCCTCGGTGGAGGTCTGTGCAGAGAGTGGTGGGCGTGTGTGTGGAGGGGGGTTGTCTCTAGGTCTGAGAAGCACCATAGGCAGCTGACTGGTGCCCTGAGACTTTCTGCCTGGCTCCCAGGCACTGTGTTCACAGGGCTCCTCAAGGGACTGCAGACAGGAGCCCATCCATAGAGACCCCTTCTCCATCTCCCCACACAAGAGCCAGGAGCCTCCACCAGCAACAGAGACCAGGGTAGGCACATGCTCAGGTCACAGAGGCACCCTGACCCTCCCCTGGGTTCCTCCTAGAGACCTGCTGCCAAAGGAACCTGGGCCCCGTCTTCTCTCCTACCTGCCCTCAAGGTGCAGGGCCTAAGTTGTCCAGATGCAAAACCACTGTTTATCTACATGTGGGAATCTCAGAAAGAGGTTGTGATAGGATTTCCCTTCATGTTCCCCAAGGAACATTTCTGCATTTTTCTACAGTTAATCCTGTATTAACTCCATCCCCATGTATCCACATTGGCCTGAGAATCCTGATGCCTCTCACCCCAGGATCAGCCCCTATCACCCCAGTTCTCATCCCCAGAATGGGATGTTTTGGTCGCCACCACAGGGATGATAAAGTTAACACATGGAGAGCTGTCCAATAAAACCGCCCCGAGTTGCTAACACATGAAACCATCCCCAAGTGCCAGTTCACTTGTGATGCCAGGACCTTTATTCTGCAGAAGGCACTCCTGCCCCTCCTCCTCCCGAGAGTCCTGGGGACACAGTCTGAGCTCCAGACCCTGCTTTCCTGGTGTCTGTGGTGCTGCCTCTGACTTGTGTGTCTGCTGTGTTATACCCCAGAGGGAAAATGTGTCCCACAAGGGACATGAGACCTGTATGATATGAAGTTTCCAAAGACATAGGCTAGAGATGCTAGTGGGAAACTGGTGCCTGTTTCCTGAGCAGCAACCCCCTGCTATCTCCCCACATTCCTGGGCACCTGCAGGGCTTTTGCCAGCTACCCTGAGTAAGAATCACTTAGAAGAAATGGAGTATCTCTCATAGTCAACAGAAGAGTCCAAAATGTAGTACTTGGATGCAGTTTCCAAAATGACAGAATGAGCTCTGTTCCTTTCCAAGGCAAACCATTCAGTATCACAGTAATGCAAGTCTATGCCCCAACCACTAATGGTGGAGATATTCAAGTTGAATGGTTCTATGAAGAGATACAAGACCTTATAGAGGTAATACCAAGAAAAATATATCCTTTTTATCATAGGGGACTGAAATGAAAAAGTAGGAAGTCAGGAGACACCTGGAGTAACAGGCAAGTGTGGCCTTGGTATATAAAATGAATCTGGGCAAAGGCTAACAAGAGTTTTGCCAAGAGAACACACTGGTTGTAGCAACACCCATTTCTATCATAATAAGAGGTGACGCTACACAGGGACATCACCAGATAGTGACTACCAAAATCAGATTGATTATATTATTTGCAGTCAGAGATGCAGAAGCTCTGTACTGTAAGCAAAAACAAGACTCGGAGCTGACTGTGGCTCAGATCATGAACTGTTTATTGTAAAATTCAGAATTAAATTGAAGGAAGTAGGTAAAACCATTACAAAATACTGGTAAGACCTAATCAAATCCCTTAGGATTATAGAGTGCAGGTGACATATTCAAGAGATTGGATCTGACAGACAGAGTGCCTGGACAACTATGAATAGTGGTTCATAAAAATTATATAGGAGAACATTCTCAAACAATTCCCAAGAAAAAGAAATGCAAAAAGCAAAATGGTTGTCTGAAGAGGCCTTACAAAATAGCTGAGAAAAGAGGAGAAGCTGAAGTCAAAGGAGAAAAGGAAAGATAACGTCATCTGAATGCAGAGTTCCAAAGAATAGCAAGGAGAGATAAGAAAGGCTTCCTCAGTGATCAATGCAAAGAAATAGAGGAAAACAATAGAATAGGAAAGACTAGAGATCTCTTCAAGAAAATTAGAGATACCAAGGGAAAAATAATCTTGGGCACAATAAATGACAGAAACTGTGTGGATCTAACAGAAGAAGAAGATATTAAGAAAAAGTGGCAAGAATACACAGAAGAAATATACAAAAAAGATCTTAGTGACCCAGATAACCACGATGGTGTGATCACACATATACAGCCAGACATCTTAGAGTGCAAAGTCAAGTGTTCCTTAGGAAGCATTACTATGAACAAAGCTAGTGGATATAATGGAATTCCAGCTGAGCAATGTCATATCCTAAAGGATGAATGCTGTTAAAGTGTTGCACTCAATATAACAGCGAAGTAGGAAATCTCAGCAGTGTTCATAGAGGTCTTTTATCATTCCCACCCCAAAGAACAACAATGCCAAAGAATGTTCAATCTACACAAAAGTTGTTGCTGAATGATAAGACGCTGGGATTCTTGGCCTCAGGAGACAAATTCAATCCGGGGCCAGAGACAAGGCTATATCACTCAGAGCTTCTGTGTAATCAAGTTTTATTAAAGTATAAAGGAGATAGAGAAGGCTTCTGACATAGGCATCATAAGGGGACAAAAGTGTACCCCCCTCCTAGTCTTTAGCTGTATGTTATATAGTCACTGACAGTTTGTTAATGTAAAGAAAGGGATCCCATAAAATTTAGTATGGCACAAGATAATTCATCCCTGGCCATAAAAAATTGACTTAAATCTTGTAGAAGGGCAGAATACCAAGAAATAGTTTAGTTTACATAGATTAGGGGAACAATACCTGAGTAAGTAAGTTAGGCCATTTGAAGGAACCAACTTAAAGATTGAGTCTGGGGTACATTAACATAGCTTAAGACAACATTTCTATATGAAAAATAAATGTATTGGTTAACTGAAGGTTTGAGAGTAGTTAGCTTTAGGACAGACTAGGTGTCATGGCAACACAGCATGTTAAGAGAAACCTTCTTTTAAATTTGTATAAAGAAGGAAAAACATATTGCTGGTTTGTTTCTTCCTGCTGCTTAAAAGAGATAAAAATGTCTGGCACTGGCAGCCTCTTCAATCCTTTTGGAGACCCCTGGCCTTCCTGCCTGTTACCCTCTTACTACCACACAATTGCCCTCATTTCACATGTTAGCAAAGCAATGCTCAAAATTCGCCAAACTAGGCTTCAACAGTACACGAACTGACAAATTTCAGATGTTCAAGCTGGATTTAGAAAAGGCAGAGGAACCAGAGATCAAATTGACCATATTCATTGGAGATCATAGAAAAGGCAAGAGAATTCCAGAAAAAAAAATCTACTTCACTGAGTACGCTAAAGCCTTTGACTGTGTGGATCGTAACAAACTGTGGGAAATTCTTAAAGAGATGGGAATACTGGACCACCTTACCTGCCTCCTGAGATCCCTGTATGCAGGTGAGAAAGCAACATTTAGAACTGGACATGGAAGTACAGACTGGTTCCAAAATAGGAAAGGAATACGTTAACACTGTATATTGTCACCCTGCTTATTTAACTTATATGCAAGTACATCATGCAAAATGTGGGGCTGGATGAAGCACAAGCTGGAATCATGGTTGCTGGGAGAAATACCAATAACCTCAGATATGCAGATGACCCCACCCTCATGGCAGAAAGCTAAGAGGAACTAGAGAGCCCCTTGATGAAGGGGAAAGAGGAGAGTGAAAAAGCTGGCTTAAAACTCAACATTCAAAAAGTAAGATCATGGCCTCTGGTCCCATTACTTCATAGCAAATAATTGAGGAAACAATGGAAACAGTGACTGGCTGTATTTTCTTGGGCTGCAAAATCACTGCAGATGGTGACTGCAGCCATGAAGTTAAAAGACACTTGCTCCTTGGGAAAAAAGCTATAACAAACCTACAGAGCATATAAAAAGCTGTGACATTACTTTCCGATCAAAGATGCATACAGTCAAACTATGGATTTTCCAGTACTTATGGATGGATGTGAGAGTTGGATTATAAAGCAGGTTGCATGCTAAAGAATTGATGCTTTTGAACTGTGGTGTTGGAGAATTCTCTTGAGAGTCCCTTGGACTGCAAGGAGATCAAACCAGTCAATACTAAAGGAAATCCGTCCTGAATATACATTGGAAGGACTGATGCTGAAGCTGAATCTCCAATACTTTGGCCCCCTGGTGGGAAGAGCTGACTCACTGTAAAATATCCTGATGGAAGCAAAGAGCCAACTCATTGGGAAAGACACTGAAGCTGCAAAGATCGAAGGCAAGCCGAGAAGGGGACAACAGAGGACATGATGGTTGGATGGCTTCTCTGACTCAATGAACATGAGTTTGAGCAAACTCCAGGAGATGGGGAAGCACAGGAAATCCAGTGTACTGCCACCCACCGGCTTGCAAAATGTCAGACTAAGTGACTGAACAACAAGAACAAAGCAGGTGCTGGACCTGCTTCACAAGGTGAGCAGTCCCCTCCACCTGTGGTACACTGGGGAGTTGGCCCCATTCCAGCTGGAGTCACAGGACTATCTCTCCACCTCTCTTAGGCCCAGTTGGTCCCTCTGCACACAAGGGAAATGGGAGAACCAGCCCTCAGGGTGAATGTGGGGACTAATTGGTTCCTCCCTGGAAAGTTGAAAAGTGCTTTCTGGGGACCTGGCCCCATGGAAAAATCTGCTGGAGGGGCTGTGATTGTATTTAGTCATCATGTTCCTCCTCCCCTCAAGGAAGTCTCTATCTCAGTTGTCTCTGGCCTTTGCCCTTGGGCCAAACTGATTCCCATTTGCAAGTTGAGTTGTAAGAGGTGCCCTGTCCTCGGTGAGTGAGAGCAGGGGTCCCTGGGAGTGATCAATAGTGCCCCAGGTATTCGGATGGGGCTGGTGGGCTCATTCATTCTTGAAATATACAGGAAGGCCCACAAGGTGCAGGCACTTTTCTAGGAACGACCATAATGTAATACATTGGGCAAAGAGCAGTCCTGTCCTCCTGGGCTTCCGTTCTCCCAGGGTCACACAGTAACAGTGGCCATCACATCTGGGCGTGTCTCCAGTGCTGTCCATGTGACGCCTTCCTGGCCTCCTCTATGTGTGGATACACCCTCTTTTACTCTGATGAGGACAGTGGACCCCTGCACCAGCTGAAAGTGTGAGTGGGACTTTGATTTGAGAAGGAGGGACTCAGTTTTCCAAAGAACCAACAAGTGAGATGAGACATGGAGGAGAACTGGCCTCTGAACAGGCAGGAGCAGGAGGCAAAAATTCCCAGATCCGACAGGGCTTCCCAGGAGATCAGTGTGGAAGGAAGGCCAGGTCTCTGACTCTTCTGCCCACCTGACTCCCCCTAGGGCCATGTCCACCATCCTAGGCACCTAGCTGTACCATTAACCTGAGGGTTTTCACCAGCCCCCAGAGTTTCCCTGCCTGAGGATGCTACTGGCTTAAATAGAGCTCAGCATGCCTGACTCAGACATGGAGCACTAAACCCTACATTTCCTGGCACAGCTGGAGACCCTGGAGCCCACTGAGCCAGAGGGGATATGATGGGAGCAAATGAGATTGGGAGGGAGCTGTACCGCACAGAGCAGAAACTTCTGAGGCTGGATCTGGGCCAGGAGCAATGAGGAAGGTCAGATCACTATTGCCCTGCACTGCAGTCTGGGAAGACTTTCTGGGCCTGGCATCTTTGAGAGATCATTGAGTGGCAGTGAGAGGTTTTCTTTTCTGTTTGGGGGGACACTTGGAAATGCAGACCGATTGGTATTTTCTCTCCTTGGAACTACAGCACCAGCTCCAGAACAACCTCTGGAAACATCTCCAGACCTGGAGCCAACTACACCTCTACTGCCCACCAGAGCTCCAGAGTTAGAGCAAGTCCATTTTTGGTATTATTTTTAATGTATACTAAATTGTTTATGACATAAAGTTCACTTAAAATTTAATAGTTTGATTATCTTAGATTGTACATGTAAATTACAATAAGTTCATTCACAATGTTACATAACCCTATTAAATGTCTATTTGAGAACATTTTCATTGCTAAATAATATTCCATTCAGGAACCAGCACATTTGGCTTTCATCTACTGATGGACATTAGAGTTTTCACCTTTGGGCTCTTCTGAACAGTGGTGCTCTCAGTACTTGTGTATAGGCATGTGAATATTCATATGCTTTTGGGTATTGATGTAGGAGGGGAATTTGGGGATTGACTGAAAAGTGTAGGCTTGTCCTTTTGAGAAACTGATGAAGTGTTATATACAGTGCTTGTAACCATTTGACAGAGAAGGCACTGGTGACCCATTCCAGTACTCTTGCCTGGAAAATCCCATGGACGGAGGAGCTTGATAGGCTGCAGTCCATGGAGTCGCTGAGAGTGAGACAGGACTGAGTGACTTCACTTTTACTTTTCACTTTTATGCATTGGAGAAGGAAATGGCAACCCACCTCAGTGTTCTTGCCTGGAGAATCCCAGGGATGGGGGAGCCTGGTGGGATCTCATTTATGGGGTCGCACAGAATCAGACATGACTGATGCGACTTAGCAGAAGCAGCAGCAGTACCATTTGATAATCCCCTGAATTTAGGTGTATAATTTCCACTTCTTCATTTGTATTGCAGTTTCCTTTCTCTCCGGCCTTCTCTCTTTCTGAGCCCTCACTCTAAGGAACAAGCCTGTATATTACAAGTTGCCATATGAAGAGGCATCTGTGGTTTAGCATTGAGACCATGACAGAGGAGCTCTTGGGTCCTGACTCAATGAGTTCACACTCCTAGACCCCAGGGAGACATTGGCAGAGGCCTCCAGGTGAATCATGGTTAATTCCTGGTCCACAGATAGTGTGAAATAATAAATGTTTGTTGCTTAAGTCACTCAAGACTGGCTAATGTTGTCACACAGAATGGACCACTCACACAACCATCAAGCATTCAGGCCCTGGCCCCTCCCTCCCCACTGTCCCCTACTGTCCTCCCAAGCTCCCAACAGCCACACTACTTCCTCTAGCTTCATCTCTGGACAAACACATTCTGTGTGTCCATACACTTGTGCTTTCTTCTGGGATAATTATCCGCAGATGTGTGAATGGTTGGCACACTCTCATTACCCTGCTGGGGACAGACATGTCCCCTCAGTGAATACCTTCATGACCACATTGTGGAACCTACTGTTTTTCAACATAGAACTTGCTTCCTTCTGTGTTTCTCCACTTCCCCCTCCATACTGTGACCCTGGTGCTTCTTTTAATCACAGCCCCCACTGGATGCTCAGGGCACAGCTGGTAATTGAATAGATAAGAGGCTCCATTCCTCCACTGAGAAGCTTGGATGCTAATAGGAGGAGGTATAGGCCAGGTCAGGAGCAGGGGAATGTATAGGAGTGCAAGGGACACTCTCCTCACCACAGTACTGGACACATCACCCCTTTGGTGGGAACCACTCATACTACACACCAAGCAGGGAAAGCACAACACAAACCACACCTCTGAGAGACTTCAGGACACCAGCATTCCTTGGGCCCCAGGAGGGAATGTGATAGGATCCACAGGAACCAGGGGCTTTGCGAGGGACCTTGAAGAGGACACTCCACCTCCTCTTGTCCACTTCAGCTGTGGGGTATCTAATTCCCTTCAGAGGACTCCTCACCACAGCCAGTGCAGATGTTCTGATCCTGATTCCATATGAGGTCCAACAAGGTGGTCTTTGCCTCAGTCCAAGGAAAAACAATGCATGTTTCTGTCACTGTTGCCACCCCAAGGCCCACCCCTCCCCTGACCCCAATCCCTATGGTCCCTTCCTCTGATGTGTGTCAGTGTATGCTTGTGTGCACACCCAGAGAATCTACTCCACATTGCCAAAATATCCTGGGGTCTGAGGATCTCTAATCCCATGGCAAAATATGTGGCAGGGAGACAGCCCTAGCCTAGGAGACCCTAACTCTCCCTTCATCTGAAGACTCTGCCCCTGCCAAGGCTGATTAGTAGTAAAACACACACACACTAAATAAAACTTCACAGGCTAAAACGTATTGACCTAAAATTTATATAAGCAATATATAATTTTGGTACCTATTACCTGACTCAGTTGACCAAGTAGAAATTATTATTCTTAAAGAAATCTTACAAAGACAGAATGTACAGTCATGAAATTATGATTAGGATAAGAAAACTTGACATTTATTTAAAAAAAAAACTGATATCAAGACAAACACTTTAAGGAAATGTAAAATAAGTATATTCCAGGCAGGAGTCCTGAGGTTGACAAACGCCCCTCCCCGCCCCCACCGGCCCTGGAGGGAGTGCACAGGCGTGAGCGGCCTCAGGTGGGAGTGCACAGGCGTGAGCGGCCTCAGGTGGGAGTGCACAGGCGTTAGCGGCCTCAGGTGGGAGTGCACAGGCGTCAGCAGCCACAGGTGCGAGGGAGGAGGCACAGGGACGGCTGAGCTCCCAGGACCAGTCCTGAGGGAAGGAAAGTTGGAGACTGGGTCGGTCCCCACTGCGAAACGCCCCAGACCTGGGAGCAGCGCAGACACAAGTAAGTGCAGCTCTACCTAGAGCCCCTCACCCCCTGCCCCCGCCTGCCCAGCGGCCGGCAGCCCCGACTCTTCCAGCCTGGAAGAGCACGAGCCTCTCTTGGTCCTCGGCTCAGGGGTCGCCGCCACCGGCTGCAGGCTGAGGACGCTGAGCCGGGGCCCCAAGGCAGTCGTGGAGCGCTGGGCGCCACGCGCGCTCACACCCCTCCCTGCTCGGCGCCCCTCGACCGCGAGGGGCTGCCTTTGTTTCTGTGGGCACCACCTGGACCCGGTCGCCACAGGCTCGCGTGTTCTTGACAGGGAGGTGCAGCCGAAGAGCTCGATGTTTGGGGCGGGGTGCACGTCAGGCGCGGTGGGTCGGCAGGTGTGAAGAGGGCTCTGCTCCTGGGATGCGCGCGGGTAATGGGGGCGCAGAGCTCGGGAATCCTGTTCGCGGGCCGCCGGCAGCGGGTGTTCTGACGGGACTCCGTGCTCTTTCCTAAACCCTTCTGGATGATCGGCTACAAAGGTTAAAGTTCACTTTCAGCCTTTTCAAGCTTTATTGAGGGTCGCTGACTCTAAGAGCGCTTCCTGGAGGGCAGTTTTTTACATACTAACATCTAAGCAAACTGAAATAAAACTATTGCCGCCTTATTGTTTTGGGGTATGGTGAACAGTTTTTCTTGATTACGTTAGAGTTTTCAAGCCTAACAACTTTTGGCGACTTTTAGAGGAGCTGCAGTGCTCTTAAGTTAAATGGTGATGGTTTTGTTGCTAAGTCGTGTCCCAACTCTCGCGACCCCATGGACTGTAGACCTTCAGGCTCCTCTGTCCCTGGAATTATCCAGGCAGGAATACTTGAGTGGGTTGTCATTTGCTTCGCCAGGAGATCTTCTCGACCCAGGAATCGCACCCGAGTCTCTGGCATTGTAGGCAGATTGTTTACCAACTGAGCTACTAGGGAAGCTCCTAAGTTAAATGAGCATTTAAAAAATACTTCTTTGAGCAGTTACCATAGACACTCAAATATTTGAGAATTCTAGTTATAGTCATGGGCGTGGTTTCTCTGGTTTTTTGTTTGGATTTGGGTCTTTGGTTATTTTTTGTTGGTTGGCTGGTTTTGGGATTTTGTGATTTCTTTGGGGTTGGGGTTCGGGTTAAAGTTTGCATTAGGAAGAGATGATATCCAAAGCAGGAGAAATGTTTATTTCATGGTATTCTGGTATGCAGTGTTGCAGTTTACAGTATCTGATCCTGGTTAAATCTTAGATTGGCTCCAGCTAATGGATATTTTTATTGAGAATAGTTTGGGTTTGTCCTGTGGGTTTTTTATGTGTGTGTGATTTTTTTAGTACAATCTGCTTATTTAGCATGCTTCAAATCATAATAGATTGTAGTTAACACTGGTGGTTGGTGCAAGAAACAGTGCTTTGTAACACAGAGATGGGTTGTCTTTTTCCACAGAAATTTTTTCTTGAGTTAGTAAATTTCCATGTAAAACTCTCAGGAGTGACTTTTGCTATAGCAGTTTGGTCTCTGTAATGAGGAATAAAGCATATCATTTCACTGTTGAAGATAATTGCATATATTATAAAGATAGGAATCTGGTACATAAAAGGAATTCGAGCTTTGAGTTTGGTGAATTAGTGTTCTCAGTGAAACGGCTTGCCTCTTCGAAGAGAAGAATTGCGATACCCACATGGTTATGACCAGGGTTATTTCCCTACACTGAACACCAAGAGGAAGGGGAGGAGACAGAGTGATTTTCAGAAGAATTGATGTTCATTTATCAACCACGTACCCTCGTTTCTTGCTGTTTGTTAATTCCCAGAGAAATTAAACACGTGGTTCCTAACCAGGATATTTGACAGGGAAAGGTCCTTTCAGTTCCCAGGCAAGTAACTGATCCATTGTATAAGCGTTCATCTGCCTGTACCTTGGAAGTAACACTTCTCTAATGGATGAAGTGGGCAGAATAGAAGGGTGGTGGAGCTTTTGGGGGCAAGTGTTCCAAAAGTTGGAGCGAAAGTGAATCACTTTCTTCAAAGGAACAGACTCATGAGATAGGAGAATTTGGACCTTAAGGTCCTTTGCAACATCATGTAGCTTGTTAGTAAAAATAATCCAGACCATAGAAAAATCCACATGGTCAAATGCTTATTGAATGAAAAGTAATGGAAGAAAAAGAACCTTCTGAAGATTTTTAATATCTGGTATTTGACCCAGATCAGTTGAATGAGTAGAAATAAAAGTCAGTAAAGAAATCTTCCAGAGAGAGAATTTAGTCATTCAGCTGTGATGTGGACAAGAAACCTGCTATTTATTTATTAAAAATTAATCCCAACTAAAACACTTTGTTAATTAGAGATAAATATGGATAAACTAAAGTAGATTACTATGCTGTGTTTTCAAAGCCAGATCAAGGAATTAAAAGTTGCTGAAGTTTTCTCTGCAAAGTACTTTCTCAACATTATTTTTCAAATATTCTAATTCTGATTGCAGTGTGTATGAATCTCAGAGTAAAAACTGTTGAGGAATTGATATTATTTGAGGTGAAATGGCTGATTCAGAAGAGCGGGGTTAAATTGGAGGGTAAAACTGTCAGTAATACAAACTGATGTATGTCATTTTTAATGTACTAGATTGAGGGCAATTTAAGTTGATCATACAATTAGCATAATTGTATGTATAATGGTTTATGATAAATTACCACACAACTCCCCAAATTTCAGCAGTACAACATTATGGTTCCCACATCACATCACTGGGTGGGTATTCACTTTCGGGAGACTGCATTCCTTCAGACGGTCATTCAGGAACCCAGACTCCTCCCACGCTATACTGTGTCCATTCCCTTAGAACACATCCCCATCTGCATCCATAAGCAGAAGAAGGCAAGAATATGGAGAAATGCATATGGAAGTTTATGATGAGCCAGCTCTGGAAGGATACAGGCCAATTTCTCTGCTGCTCCTTTGGCCACAATCCATTTCTGTGGCCACAAAAGTGACTGGGAAGTCTTGCAACTGTTCTCCCCAGGAAGGGAGAACAATTAAAAGTGTCAGCAACTGTGAATAATTCATTTTGATTTAATTAGTTTTCAAATCTTTTTTGGCTGTTTGCCATACACCTAGCACTGTGCTAAGTGTGACCTGAGAATTGATTGAGCAGCATCTTGATCTTGGAGGAGTTCTGAATCCTCAGGAGAGAAGACAGAGTATGAAGTGTCTGCCATCCTAGGAGAAAGGGATTAATAGAACCTGCTTTGAAAGTTCAGGGAACGATTCTAGATTTGAAAGCTGCCTAGAAATGATAGGATTTGGATTCCACTTTCTGAGATGATCAAGATAGAATTGTGAAGGATGCTGGCCTCAGGAGCTGTAGAAACAGGTCCTGCCATACAGGGTATCAAAAAGAATATTATGTGGTCATTGTTCAGTTGCTAAGTTGTGCCAGACTCTTTGTGACCCCATGGACTGCAACACATTAGGATCCTCTGTATTCCACTACCTCCTGGAGTTTGCTCAAATATATGTCCATTGAGTCGGTGATGGTATCTAACTATCTCATTCTCTGCTGCCCCCATCTCCTTTGGATTCCAGTCCTTCCCAGGATCACAGTCTTTTCCAATGGCTTTTCATATTAGATGGCCAAAATATTGGAGTATCAGCATCAGTCTTTCCAATGAATATTCAGGGTTACTTTCCTTTCGGTTTGAATGGTTGGATCTTCTTGCAATCCAAGGGATTCTCAAGAGTCTTCTCCAGCACACAGTTCAAAAGCATCAGTTCTTTGGCACTCATCTTTCTTTACAGTGCAACTCTCACATCCATACATGACTACTGGAAAACAATAGTTTTGACTATATGGACCTTTGTTGGCAAATTGATGTCTCTGCTCTTTAATAGGCTGTCTAGGTTTTTCAGAGCATTCCTACCAAGGCATAAGTGTTGTTAATTTCCTGGCTACTGTCACCATCTGCAGTGCTTTTGGAGCTCAAGAAAATAAAATCTGTCACTGCTTCCACTTTTCCCCCTTCTATTTGCTGTGAAGTAATGAGGCCAGATGCCATAATCTTCATTTTTTGAATGTTGAGTTTCAAGCCAGCTTTTTCATTCTCCTTTTTACCCATATCAAGAGGCTCTTTAGTTCCTCTTCACTTTCTTCCATTAGAGTGGTATCACCTGTATTTCTGAGGTTGTTGATATTTTCCCAGCAATCTTGATTACAGCTTGTGATTCATCCAGCCTGGCATTTCACATGATGTACTCTGCATGGAAGTTAAATAAGCAGGGTGACAATATACAGCCTTGTCATACTCCTTTCCCAATTTGGAAAAAGTCCCTTCTTCCATGTTTGATTCTAGCTGTTCTTTCTTGACCCACATAAAGGTTTCTCAGGAGTCAGGTAAGGTGATCTGATACTCTCATCTCTTTAAGAGTTTTCCACAGATTTTGTGATCCACAGATTCAAAGGCTTTAGCATAGTCAGTAAAGCAGTAGTAGATGTTGTTCTGAAACTCCCTTGCATTTTCTATGATCCAATGATGTTGAGAATTTGATCTCTGGTTCTTCTGCCTCTTCAATACCCAGCTTGTACATCTGGAAGTTCCCAGTTCATGTACTGTGGAAGCATGACTTGAAGAATTTTGAATATAAACTTAGAGGAGCGAATACAAGTTCACAGTATTTTGAACATTCTTTTGCATTGCCCTTCTTTTGAATTGAAATGAACACTGACCTTTTCCAGTCCTGTGGCCACAGGTGAGTTTTTTTTAAATTTGCTGATACATCAAAAGCAGCACTTTAAAAGCACAGTCTTTAAGGATTTTGATTAGCTCAATTGAAATTTTGTCACCTCCACTAGCTTTGTTTGTAATAAGCTTTGCTAAGGTCCACTTAAGTTCACACTCCAGGATGTCTGGCTCTAGGTGAGTGCCTACACCATCGTTACCATGGTCATTAAGACCTTTTTCTATAGTTATGTGTATTCTTGCCACCTATTCTTAATCTCTTCTGTTTCTATTACGTCTTTACATTTCTGTCTTTTATAGTGTTTTATTGTGTCCATTTTTCCTTGAAATGTTCACTTAAATCTCCAATTTTCTTGAATATT
Organism: Hydropotes inermis; assembly: GCA_020226075.1. Classification (NCBI taxonomy): domain Eukaryota; kingdom Metazoa; phylum Chordata; class Mammalia; order Artiodactyla; family Cervidae; genus Hydropotes; species Hydropotes inermis. Next base: position 746,080 of record JAGTXW010001500.1, read on the forward strand.
ATGCAGCCATTAAATTCACATTTTCTAAACTTACAAATGGATGGAATAACTACACTCATATTAAGTGAAAAAGAGACCAGTAAGTTAAGGTAATTCCATTTTTTCAAAATTCTGTGTAAATTTAGATAAAATCATATGTATATGTTGAATGAGAGTATTGTAATTTTCTGAACTGTTTTATTACTATAAACAGAAATGTATCATAAATTGCTTTCATAGACTAATTTCTATCCACCACACACAGAGCTGGGTGTAGATAGGTGATCCTAGCAGGTTCCCAACATCTCTCTGCTGGTGAGGTGGCAAACCTCCTCTCTCCTCTCTGCTGTGGATCCAGGTCCTGGCTCAAGTCCTCAAGACAGAGTGAAGACACACATCACCAAAACACTGAGCCTTACAGAGTTTGCTTTGCTCTAACCATAAGATCGCGAATGTGGCAAGTGTAAATGTTGACTTCTTTTGTTGAGAAAATCATGCAGCCCTGCAGCACTGCTGCCATTTCAGAAAAAAGCCACCAGAGGGCAGTGTGGCTGCTTCTGCCAAACTGTCTCATTCAAAACTAATCCAAGTTAGCCTCTATCAGAACACCTTTTATAAACTTACAGGACCTCTTTAAAGTATATTGATTTGCTTTTCTTCTTTAATCTTATTTGGAAGTTAACGGAAATTCACTACAAATAACAAACATAAAGTGAGCCACTGACTACGTTTTACCTTGTGACATGTAGACATGCAAAATTATGTATCCAATCCCCATCTTCGTCCACCTCTGTCCCTTCCTCTCTATATCCATCTGTAAACATCTGTGTAACCCATCTTTTGATAATCTACATACCATATCAGATATTTTTCAATCATGTTCCTACTTCTTTGTGATGTGAATGTTTCAGTCTGAAGTGGGCTGCTTATAAGACAGTGAGAAGCAGTGTGAAGGTGAGAAGTAGGTCTCAGTGGGAGTCATCCAAACGGGGAGATCTGCTGAGCACAGCCAGGGTCAAGTCCATCCACACTGTCTCCTATCCTTAAAGCACTGAGTCTACCCTCTTGGGGGGACTTTGCTAAAATTTTGATTATTTTAAGGAACATCAGGATTAAGATAATGTGTGATGGTTGTAGTAATTCTGGGAGAGAGATAAGGTTATGATGTTAATGACCTAGTACTCTGCCTCCAACAACCTTCATTCTGTTATCACCACTGCTCAGCCCTCTGGGAGCAGAGACTGCACCTTTATTTTGACTGTTACAGCCCTCCAGCCCAGTACTAGGCAAAGTAGATGTGCCAGTACTGCTGAATAAGTGCATTTGGGATCAGGACCTGACAGATTTGAGAATGTATTTGAAACTGGGATTTTCCCAGACCTGTCCCAATAGGAGGTTATCATAAGTCAGCTACCTCCTCACTGGACAGGATCTGTATGCCTGCTGGCCTTCCCACAGTACCTCTCAGACAGGATGTCCTTGGTCCTCGGTATTTCTCAGATCAAATCTTACCATGTTATCTGACTCCTCTCATGCGCTTTGGCCTCCTTAATTGTCCTGCTCTGTGACTCTCCACGCTAGAGCTCAGGGCTCACCTTTGATTCCCTTCAGGATGTAATGTCAGAATAGTAGATTCTGAGGAGCTAAGGCTTAATGATGGTCTTTGATTGACAAGGCAATAATTATATGGACAAGGATAACTTCGACATGACTACCTTTTGTAGAAATAATTTGACTTATTTGTTTATGCTTGTACTGTGTCTTCGTTGCACAGGCTTTTCTTTAGTTGTGGTAAACAGCAGCTACTATGTAGTTGTGGTGTGGGGGCTTCTCACTGCGGTGGCTCTTCTTGTTGTGGAGCAGGGGGTCTAGAGTATTCGTTCTAGCTTCAGGAGTCGCCACATGTGGGCTCAGTAGTTGCTCTTCTGGGGCTCTAGAGTACAGGATCAATAGTTGTGGCTCATGGGCTTAGTTGCTTCAAGGGAAGTGGAAACGAATCTGTATCTCCTGCATTGGCAGGGAGATTTTCAACCACTGAGCCAGCAGGGAAGCCCATGACTATATATTAATGGTGTTGTTTTCCTTGAACAGTTAACTTTAAACTTGATGGCATAAAAAAAAAATGTTTTTTTCTCTGAAGTCAGCATAGTTGCTGAATGTCAGCCTTTCTCTGATGATGCTGTGAAAGACCTGATACACGCCAAGAGAAAAACAAGTAAATCATGTCATGTTATAACATGGTATAGAGTAGTATAACTCTAAAAGCTACTGTTATCCATTTGTGCTAGAGTAATTGTTTACTGGATATGAATATTGACCTGTCAAATTTCTCGTGCTTTGATGAAATTCAATGCTTTTTTCCTACACTAAATACCAGGATGAAGAGTTCAAGACAGAATAATTTTAAGATGAATTGTTCATTTCCCCACCATGGACTCGCTTTTCTTGATGTGTCTTTGATCCCAGAGAAATGAGAGATGTGGTTGCTAACCAGGATAATTGAGAGGAAAAGATTCAGTTCCTCAGGAGGTGACTGGGAACCATTTGATTGCTTTCATCTGTGTAGACCTTGGAAGCAGATGAGAGAAAATTCTTTTGTATTTTCAAATGAAGTGGAGAGCCCAGAGGGTGGACTCTTTGGGAAAACAGTTCAAAAAGGTGATTCAAAACTGAGTATCTGACAAAAAGGAGTATCTCTCATCAGAGAAGTAGGCGTATTGGACACCCACAGATTGATCTAGGGACACGTGGGCCATCATGGTGATTTCTAGGAAAAATAATCAACATCAATGAAAACTCCACATGGTGTAAATGTGTTACTAACTGAAAATCAATGGTCAGTTGACCATCAGTTGACCAAGTACAAATAATGACCATAAAGAAATCTTACAAAAAGCAGAAACTCTTAAAAAGGCACATCTATAAATCATAAATTATGATTTAGATAAGAAACCTTGCTATTCATTTGAAAAAAAAATATCCCAAGTAAAACAGTTACAGTAAATTAAAAATTAACAGTAACATCCAGGTCAGGGGTGCTGAGAGTGGAAGGTGTTTGCAAGGTCCCGCTCCATCTCCTGAGAGGGTGCAGGCCTGAGCGGAGGCAGGTGCGAGGGTGCAGGTATGGAGACACCAGAGCTCCCAGGACCCTTGCTGAGGGAAGGGAAGGTGGAGCCTGGGTCAGTCCCCAATGCCAGACTCCCTGGACCAGGGATCAGTGCAGAGAAGAGTAAGTGCAGCTCTATCCCCAGCCCCTCACCACGCGCCCCCGCCTGCCCAATGGCCAGCGGCCCCCGACTCCTCCAGCCCAGAGGAGCGCGAGCCTCACTCCGTCCTCAGCTCCGGGGTGTCTGCTACCTGCCACAGGGTGAGGACATTGGGCCGGGGCCCCAAGGCCGTCGTGAAGTGGTGGGCACCCCGTGCGCTTTTGCAGCCGACCCTGCCCAGCACCTCTCGAGTCTCCACTCAGAGGGGCTGCCCCACGACCACGAGAGGCGGCCTCTAGGTCTGCAGACGCTGCCTGGGCACCATTACTGTGGGCGCGCGGATCCGGGATGGGGGTGCCGCCGAGGAGCGCGAAATTGGTGCCTCCATGTGTGTGTCGGGAACGCTGGGTCCGCAGGTGTGATGGGGTCTCTGCTCTGGAGATGGGTGCTGGTGATGGGGGCACACAGCTCGGTGATCCTGTTCGCTGGCCGCTGGCAACGGGTGTTCAGATGGGACTCCCTGCTCAGGTACAAAAGGTTAAAGTGCACTTTCACATTGAGTGTTTTCGGGATTTATTGACTGACTGTGACTGACTCACTGAGCGCTTCCAGGAGGGTAATTCGTGACATGCTAACACCTAAGCAAAGTTTCAAGTAAAAGTAGTCCCTGCCTTTTAATGTTTTTGCCCATGGAGGGCTTTTTGAACATTTTGTTTTTGTTTCTGTTCATCTTTTCCAGCAACAGACCATTGAGAAATGGCATTACTCTAAGTTAAAGGAGCATTTAAATTTTTTATTTCTGCACAGTAATCATAGATGCTAAAGTATTTTCAAATTCTAGCATCTACAAAGAGCTCAGTTGTTGTTTGGTAAATTTTGCTTGAAGGGAAGGATTTGGAATCCAGAGAAATGTTCATTTCATGAAATTGTAGTACACCCTTTGGCAATTTTGAATACCTAATCCAGGGGAAGTCTCAGTTTTTTTTTTTTTTTCCAGAAAATGCATATTTTGTCTGAGAATACTTTGGGTTTTGTTCGGGGGTTTTTTATGTGCTGTTTGTTGGTACCTACAACAGTTTAGTTCAGTTCAGTCGCTCAGTTGTGTCCGACTCTTTGCGACCTCATGAATCGCAGCACGCCAGGCCTCCCTGTCATCACAAACTCCTGGAGTTTACTCAAACTCATGTGCATCAAGTGGTGATGCCATCCAGCCATCTTGTCCTCTTTCTTTCCCTTTTTCTCCTGCCCCCAATCCCTCCCAGCACCAGGGTCTTTTCCAATGAGTCAACACTTTGCATGAGGTGGCCAAAGTATTGGAGTTTCAGCTTTAGCACCAGTCCTTCCAACAAACACCCAGGACTGATCTCCTTTAGGATGGACTGGTTGTATCTCCTTGCAGTCCAAGGGACTCTCAAAAATCTTCTCCAACACCACAGTTTAAAAGCAACAAGTTTTCAGCCTTCAGCTTTCTTCACAGTCCAGCTCTCCCATCCATACATGACCACTGGAAAAACCATAGTCTTGATTAGATGTACTTCTGTTGGCATAGTAATGTCTCTGCTTTGTAATATGCTACCTAGATTGGTCCTAACTTTCCTTCCAAAAAGTAAGTGCCTTTTAATTTCAAGGCTGCAATCGCCATCTGCAGTCATTTTGGAGCCCCCAAAAATAAAGTCTCACACTGTTTCCACTGTTTGCCCATGTATTTCCTATGAAATGATGGGACCAGATGCCATGATGTAGTTTTCTGAATGTTTAACTTTAAGCCCACGTTTTCACTCTCCTCTTTCACTTTCATCAAATACCAGACCACCTGACCTGCCTCTTGAGAAACCTGTATATAAGTCAGGAAGCAACAGTTAGAACTGGATATGGAAGAGCAGACTGGTTCCAAATAGGAAAATGAGTACCTCATGACTGTATATTGTCACTCTGTTTATTTAACTTATATGCAGAGTACATCATGAGAAATGCTGGGCTGGAAGAAGCACAAGCTGGAATCAAGATTGCCAGGAGAAATAACAATAACCTCAGATATGAAGAAGACATCACCGTTATGGCAGAAAGTGAAGAGGAACTAAAAAGGCTCTAGATGAAAGTTAAAGAGGTACCTACTTAGGAGGCTTCAAAACAACCTAATAAAAACTAGTGATTGGTGCAAAGTACTATGCTGTGTAACACAGAGATAGGTTGTCTTTCTCTATCAAAATTGTTTTTTGAGTTAGCAAATTTTTTCCATGAAACAGTCAGGAATGACTTTTTATAACCCTGCAGTTCTGACTCTGATAATTAGGAAGTACGTTTTTTCAGTGTTGAAGATAATGGCAGACATTTAAAAGATGGACACCAGGTACACAAGAGAAATTCGAGTACTAAGCTGGGTGCATTGGTGTCTGCAATAAAACTGAGTTTCTCTTCTAAGGGAAAAAGAAGGGAAACCACCTGGTGATGACCACGGGCTCTTTCCATACACCAAACACCCAGAGGAAGGGGAGAAGGTGCAGTGATTCTCAGATAGATGGGCCATTTTTTTCATTTACCAACCACAGACTTCCTTTTCGTGATGTTCCTTGACTCCCAAAGAAATTAGAATTGTGGTTCCTTACCAGGATATTTGAATATGAAAGATCCTTTCAATTCCTAGGCAGGTGACAAGATCCATTGTGTAGCTTTCATCTCCCTGAACCTTGTAAGTAGCTCTGAGTCATCTTCTCTATTGAGTTAGGCAGAAAGGGAGAGTCGTGGAGCCTTGGGGGGTGCAAATGTTCCAAAAGCTGGACTAAAACTTAATCACTCTCTTCAAAGAAATAGATTGGATGCCAGAATTTTGATCTTAAGGCCTCTTGCAACATTAGGGAAATCATTTGTAGTGGAAGCATTCCACGCCATATAAAACTCCATGAGTTCAAATGTATTATTGACTGAAAATTGATGAAAGGAAAAGAACATTTTAAAATTTTCTGATAGCTGATATTTGACCCAAGTTATTCAACCACATACAAGTACTGATTGCTAAAGAATCTCCCAAAAAGGATATTTATAGTCATTCAGCTGTGATGTGGTTAACAACCCAGTCATTTATTTTTTAAAATGAATCCAAACTGAAATATTTTCAATTAGAAATAAATATGGATAAACCACAAATAGTTTGCTGTGCTGTGTTTTCGAATGAAGATCAAGGAATTAAAATCTTCTATTAAAGTTTTCTTTTGAAAATACATTCTTTACACTGTATTTAAAATATTATTATCATTCTTATTGCAGTTTTTATTAAGTTCAGAATATAAAATTTTGAGGAATTGAAGTTCTCTGAGTTCAAATGACTGAGTCAGAGTAAACAAGGTGAACTGGATGTTAAATCAATTAATGGTAGAAAATTTAATTTTGTTATTGAAATGTACTGCATTGGTGGCTATTTAAGTTCATCCTATGATTAACATTTTTGTGGGTATAATAGTTTATTCTGAATTATCAAATGACTTGAAACTTCAGAAGCACATCACTCTGTTTCCCACATGACAGTGCTGAGTGGATGTTCACACTTGGGAGACTGCACTTCCTCATGTGGTCATTCCGGAACCCAGACTTCTCCTATCCTGGGCCTGTTCCATCCCAAAGATCTCATCCCCATCTGTATCCATCAGCAGAAGGGGCAGGGACTTGGAGAAATGCCTGTGGGAGGTTATAATAGGCCAGGATGCAACATCAGTTTCCCTCCTACTTCATTGGCCATGATGTGGTCCTGTGGCCACAGAAGAAGCTGGGAAGTCTTCCAGTGGTGTGCCCCTGGAAGGGCAGTGAATTTTCATGGAAAATCAACTTTGTCCATGTAGAAGTAAAATAGTATCCCCCAAGGAGAAGTAAAAATGAGAGAAATTCCTTAAGAGAGCATAGACAATGGACCCATTCTAGCTAACAGAGACCCCAAATAAAAGAGTAATGCGGTCATAACAGACCTGAGATTAAGTAATGTTCTCTGAGTTCTTAGGAAAGCACAAACCAAAGCTCTGAAGAGTTCTGATTCTGCTAAGGGTCCTACCTGTGAACACTCTGAAGGAGAACTTTGTTGACCGCCAGTCATGGTAGACTGCGGTCCAGCTGCAGGGATTTGTGCTTAGGCTGCACAGGGCCATTTAACCCCCTTATAAGTCTCCCAACTGAGCATTCTGGGGCTTTTGCTTCTTAAAACTTCCCTCCCTTCAACCCCAGGAATGTGCTTTCAGTTAGAGGCAAGAATTGTGTGTCCCCAACTTGCAAACCTTGCGGACACTTCCTTGTCCTTTTGCTTCAGGTAACACTGATTGTTTTCTGGAATTTATTTATAATTTTAGGATGACATCAGCAATAACAAGTAACTCATTTAGACCTATTGTGTTTCAAATCTCTATTGAATATTTACCATACAATGTGTACTGTGCCTAGAGAAGACTGAGAATTGATTCAGCAATGTCTTTGTCTGTGAAGAGCTCTTAAAGGAGGGGAGATATGGTATTAAGGGCCTGCAGTCCTAGCAGAAAGGATAAAAGAGTACCAGCTTTGATAATTCAGGGAATGATACTAGATTTGGACATTGCCTGGAGCTGATAGGTTCTGGACTCCACTTTCAGAGATGAACAAGATATGTTCAGAGGAAGCTGGCATCAGGAGCTGTAGAAACAGGTCCTGTGATACAAGGTATTATAAGGAATATTTGCAGCTATTAAGTTCACAGTTGTTAAATTTATAAATGGATAGAATAATTGCTCGTATGAAGTGAAATGGTCACTGGTAATATCAGGTAACCCATTTTTTAAAATGTTATGTAATTGCAGGTGAAATTATGCAGACTATTTTGAATGATAGTTTCCCAAATTTCTAAAATATTTTGTTAACATAATCAGAAGAAAGCTATGAAAATTCTTTGGTTAGATAAACTAATCTCTACATAGACACACAGAGCTGGGGTATAGGCAAGTGATCCCAGCCAGCTGGTTCCCACCCTTTCCCTGCAGGTCCCAAGAGGTGGCTACCTCCTCTCTAATCTCTGTTGTGGTCCCAGGGCCTAACTCAGGGTCTCAACCATCACACTCTGATATTCTGCACTTGGAAAGTGATGTAATGTGTCATAGTCAAGACAATGATTTCCACTAGATGGCTGCCCCCAAATACTGAGACTTGCGGAATTTGGTTTACTCTCATAGGAAGACTGTGAAGGTGGCAACTGATGGCCTGTTTGGCAGAGAGACCCATGGAGCCCTGCAGTGCTCCTGCTATTTCTCACAGGGCCACCAGAGGGCAGTTTGTAGCTGCTTATGGCAAACACTGAAAGGA
>JAGTXW010001504.1:0-13461 GCA_020226075.1 Hydropotes inermis
TATATATATATATATATATATATATATATATATATATATTTATAGCAGTCATTTTGACCAGCATGAGATGGTACCTCATTGTGGTTTTGATTTGCAACTCTCTGATAATGAGTGATGTTGAGCATTTTTTCATGTGCTTGTTAGCCATCTGAATCATTTCTTTGGAGAAATGTCTGTTTATTTCTTTGGGCCGTTTTTGGATTGGGTCATTTGTTTTTCTGGTATTGAGTTGCATGTGTTGTCTGTATATTTTTGAGATTAGTTCACTTGCTATTATTTACTCCTACTCTGAAGACTGTCTTTTCACCTGTATTACAGTTTTCTTCAGTGTGCAAAGCTTTTAAGTGTAGTCAGGTCCCATTTGTTTATTTTTGTTTTTATTTCCATTACTCTGGAAGGCAGGTCATAGAGAATCTGCTGTGATTCATGTCAGAGAGTGTTTTGCATATGTTTTCCTCTAGGAGTTTTATATTTTCTGTTCTTACATTTAGATCTTTAATGCATTTTGAGTTTATTTATGTGTATGGGATTAGAAAGTGTCCTAGTTTCATTCTTTTACAAGTGGTTGACCACTTTTCCCAGCACCACTTGTTAAAGAGATTGTCTTTTCTCCATTGTATACTTTTGTCTCCTTTGTCAAAGATAAGGTGTCCATAGGTGTGGGGATTTATCTCTGGGCTTTCTGTTTCATTCCACTGATCTATATTTCTGGCGTTGTGCCAGTACCATACTGTCTTGATGACTGTAGCTTTGTAGTACAGTCTGAAGTCAGTCATGCTGATTCCTCCAGGTCCATTCTTCTCTCTCAAGATTACTTTGGTTATTCAAGGTTCTTTTGTTTTTCCATACAAGTTCTTAAATTATTTGTTCTAGTTCGGTGAAAAAATGCCATTGGAACTTGATAAGGATTGTATTGAATATATAGATTGCTTTGGATAGTATCCTCATTTTCACTATTTGATTTTTCTGATCCATGAACACGGTGTATTTCTCCATCAATTCCTGTCATCTTTGATATCTTTCATGGGTGTCTTACAGCCTTCTATATGTAAGCATTTTGCTTCTTTTGGTAGACTTTCTCCTAAGTATTTTATTCCTTTAATTGCAATGGTGAATGGGATGGTTTCCTTAATTCCTCTTTCTGTTCTCTCATTGTTAATGTATAGGAATGCAAGGGATATCTGTGTTTTAATTTTATATCCTGAAACTTTACCATATTCATTTGTTAGTTCCAGTAATTTTCTGGTGGTGTCTTTCGGGTTTTCAATGTAGACAATCATGTCATCTGCAAACAGTGAGAGCTTTACTTCTTCTTTTCCAATTTGGATTCCTTTAATTTCCTTTTCTTCTCTGATTGACATCACTAAAACTTTGAAAACTATCTTGAATAGTAGTGGTGAGAGTGGGCACCCTTGTCTTGTTCCTGATCTTAGGGGGATTTCTTTCAATTTTTTGCCATTGAGGATAATGTTTGCTCTGGGTTTATCATATATGGCTTTTATTATGTTGAGGTATGTTCCTTCTATGCCTGCTTTCTGGAGAGTTTTTTTTTTTTTTTATCATAAGTGGATGTTGAATTTTGTAAAAGGCTTTGTATACATTGAGATAATCATATGGTTTTTATCTTTTAATTTGTTAATGTGGTATATCACATTGATTGATTTACAAACATTGAAGAATCCTTGCATCTCTGGGATAAAGCCCACTTGGTCATGATGTATGATATTTTTAATATGTTGCTGGATTCTGTTTGCTAGAATTTTGTTGAAGAGTTTAGCGTCTATGTTCATCAGGGATATTGGCCTGTAGTTTTCTTTTTCTGTGGTATCTTTGTCTGGTTTTGGAATTGAGCTGATAATGACCTCGTAGAATTAATCTGGGAGTTTATCTTCCTCTGCGATTTTCTGTAAGAATTTGAGTAGGATAGGTGTTACCTCTTCTCTAAATTTTTGGTGGAATTCACCTGTGAAGTCATCTGTTTCTTGGATTTTGTTGGTTGAAAGATTTTTTACTCCATTTTCTATTTTTTTACTTGTGATAGGTCTCTTAAGACTTTCTATTTCTTCCTGGCTCAGTTTTGATAGGTTTCATCCATTTCTTCCAAGTTGTCCATTTTACTGGCAGATAGTGCTAATAGTAGTCTTTTATTATCCTTTGTATTTCTGTGTTGTCTGTTATGATCTCTCCATTTTCATTTCTAATTTTTTTATTTGATTCTACTCCTTTTTTTTTTTTCTTTCCCTGAAGAGTCTGGCTAGTGGTTTCTCTGTTTTATTTATTGTTGCAAAGAACAATCTTTCCGTTTTGCTGATTTTTGCTATAGTCTCCATGTTTCTTTTTCATTTATTTCTGCCCTAATTTTTATGATTTCTTTCCTTCTATTAACACTGGGATTCTTCATTTCCTCTTTCTCCAGTTGCTTTAGGTTTAAGTTAGGTTATTTATGTAACTTTTCTCCTCTTTCTTGAGGTGAGTTGTAATGCTATGAACCTTCGCCTTAGCACTGCTTTTACTGAATCCCAAAGGTTTTGATTGCTGTGTTTTTGTTTTCATTTGTTTCTGTGCATATTCTGATTTCCTTGTTAATTTCTTCCACGGTTTGTTGGTTATTCAGAAGCATGTAAGTTAGCCACATATGTTGGAAATTTTAATAGTTTTTATCCTGCAGTTGACATCTAATTTAGTGCACTGTGATCAGAAAAGATTCTTGAAATGAATTCAGTTTTTTTCAAAATTACTAATGCTAGATTTCTGGCTCAGTATGTGATCTGTCCTGGAAAATGTTCCATCTGCACTTGAGAAAAAGGTGAAATTCATTTTTCTGGGGTGAAATGTCAAAGATATATTAATAAGGTCTAATTGTTCCATTGTATCATTTAAAGTTTGTGTTTTCTTGATAATGTTCTGTTTAGTTGATCTAACCATAGGTGTGAATAGGGTATTTTTTTTTTGTAGTGGATTTTGTCATACATTGAAATGAAACAGCCATGGGTTTACATGTGTTCCCCATCCTGATCCTCCCTCCCACCTCCCTCTCCACCCGCTCCCTCTAGGTTTTCCCAGTGCACCAGGTCCAAGTGCTTGTCTCATGCATCCAACCTGGGCTGGTGATCTGTTTCAGAGAAATGCAAATCAAAACCACAATGAGGTACCATTACATGCCAATCAGGATGGCTGCTATCCAAAAGTCTACAAGCAATAAATGCTGGAGAGGGTGTGGAGAAAAGGGAACCCTCTTACACTGTTGGTGGGAATGCAAACTAGTACAGCCGCTATGGAAAACAGTGTGGAGATTTCTTAAAAAACTGTGAATAGGGTATTAAAGTCCCCCACTCTTACTGTATTACTGTTAATATCCCCTTTCATACTTCTTAGCATTTTCCTTAGGTATTGAGGTGCATATATTAGGTGTTGGGTGCATATATATTTATAATTGTGATATCTTCTTCTTGGATTGATCCTTTAATCATTATGAAATGTCTTTCATTTTCTTTTTTCACACCCTTTATTTCAAAGTCTATTTTACCTGATATGACTACTGCTACTCCTGCTTTCTTTTGGTTTCCATTTGCATAAAATACCTTTTTCAGCACTTCACTTTCAGTCTGTATGTGTCCCTTGGTTTGAGGTGGGACTCTTGTAGACAGCATATATAGGGGTCTTATTTTTCTATCTATTCAGCCAGTCTTTGTCTTTTGGTTGGTGCATTCAACCCATTTACATTTAAGGTAATTGTTGATAAATATGATCCTGTTGCCATTTACTTTGGAACAACAACATCTTAAATTTTTTCCATTAAATGATAATGTGTCTTGGTATGGACCTCTTCAGGTTCATCTTTTTTGGGGAATGCCAGATTTCGAGACCTGAATGTCTGTTTCCTTCCCCTGGTTAGAAAAGTTTAGCTATTATTTCTTCAAATAAGCCTCTGTCTCTGAAGTAATTAGCCTCCAACAAATAAAAAAAATAAATAAAATAAATAAAATAAATAAAATTCACTGAAGTATCTTGGTCAAAAAAAAAAAAAATCCCTATAATGAGAACAGTACTACACTTAATGTTGTCTGTTAACCTATCCTCATTTTTTAAATTCATTTTTCTTTTCCTGTGCTTTTTTGGAAGTTTCTGTTACCCTGTCTTCCAGATCTCTGATCCATTCTTCTGAATCCTCTAATCTACTGTTAATTTTCTCTAGAGTATTTTTCATTTCAGCTGTTGTATCCTTCAGCACTTAGTTCATCATTATATTTCCTTATTTTTAAAATTCTGTTTTCATCCATTCTTCTCTAGAGTCCATTGAACATCTTTACAGTCATGATCTTGCATGCTTTATTGGGTAGATTGCTTATCTTAACTTTGTTTAGTGACTTTTCTGGGATTTTGTCTGGTTCCTTTATTTGGAATGCATTTCTCTGTCTTATGATTTTACCTAACTCTGTGTTTACTTCTAAGACTTAGATATATATTTTGATCTTAGAGTAGTAGTCTTATGTAGAAGTCTATGGGGCCCAGCAGAATGCTCCTCTCTGTAGGATCTGGGCAGCAGACCTAGATGGTATAGGGGTGCCCTTCTGCTATACCAATGCCAACTACAGTGGGTGCACTGGTAGGAAAAGATCCCACATCCTCCCCTGCTGGCTGCCAGACTCTGCCTCATGTAGTGGCTGCCAGCCCACTCAGAGGCAGGATGAAGTGCTGATGGAGCTGGCTTCAGAGCCTAAGTGTACATGGGCTGATATCACACCCAAGAGCAGTGTGAGATGCAGGTGTGGCAGCTGAGGAGCCCAGTGGAGTCTGGGGCTGGTGCTGTCATGCTGGTGAGTTGTTAAGCCTCTGGTGCTAGTAAGCTATGTATGTGTGTGTTGGGGAGAACTCTAAAGTGGCACTTGTCTCTCACGATGGCTGGCACCAGCATCTATGATCCCAAGTGTCTCCTATCTCTCTAGGAGTTTCACAAAGATAAGCGAATTAGTCTAACCCAAGCCTCTTTCCCATTGATGCCTCTTCACTGGGGCACAGAGCACATGAGATTTCTGTGTGCCTTTAAAGAACAGCAGCTCTGTTTCCTATGGCCCTCTGGCTTTCTTGTGCACAAGTTACTCTGGACTTCTAAGTCAGAATTTCTGGGGGGTAATCTTTCAAAACCATGACTCCCAGGCAGGGTGGCCCAGTTGTCCCTTCATTCTTGTCCTTTTGATCATTGGAATAAAATTTGCATAAACATAGATTTTAACTATTATTTACTCAGTAGCCCAAAAAGTTCGTCTGTGTTTCATATCAGAGATGAAAGAGTGTTCATCAATTCATAAACTGAAACTGTGATTTACTGTCTCAAGATAAATTGGAAGAGACAGAGAGGACTTCATCTTGCTGATCTATGCAAAGCTTGTGTGCATGGTCAGTCAATCATTCAGTCATGTCCAACTCTTTGCGACCCCATGGACTGTAGCCCACCAGGTTCCTCTGTCCATGGAATTTCCCAGGCAACAACACTGGAGTGAGTTGCCATTCACTCCTCCAGGGGGTCTTCCCCATCCAGGGGTCGAATTTGTATCTCTTGCATCTCCTGCATTGCAGGAGGATACTTTACCACTGAGCCAACACGAAAGTATACAAAGCTTAGAGGAGTATTAATCTTGTTTAAAGAATGTTTTAAAGAAACTTTGCACTACTTACCAATGCAACGTGGGATTGACTGCCATCTTCCATCCTTGCACACAATTTCTTCTGCATCTTGAATTAGATAATTTTCTTTACATAGAATTAATATTTTTTCTCCATCCTGATATTTCACTGTAGTTGTAATATCTCGAGCATTGGGAATCTGAGGTGGAGGTGGGCATTGTTGTATTTGTGCTTCTGAAAATATTAAAATTAGATTTCTTGATTATAAAGTACAAGTTCAAACATTAAAGAAAAATTTAAACAAAAAGCTCTAATATATATCTTAAATGATTAAATAATATGATACTCTATAATTATACTCTTCAGCTTGTTTACCACTTTAATATATCATATTTGGTTCAAAGCCTCGTGGTCTTTCTTGTAGTTTCTTCCTTTTATTCTTCCTGTGGTCAATCATGCATGATTTATGTAAGACTGATTTTAATTTTTTCTTATCTTTAGAATGTTCCAAGAGAATTTCTCACTCAATTATAGGCACTGGGGAAAAACTGATATCAGGGTCTTTTTTGTTTTTTAACAGATATCGATGATCAGATATATTCTAATTGGACTGAAGCCCTCACAGAATTTTCTACCAGTGGGAGTTGATTAGCCATAGGAGAAAGAGCATTTAGTTAATAATCAGTTAATTTGATGCTGATTCTTGAACAAGGTAACAGTTAGATATGTTCACTGGGATTTAGAGTCTATTGTTTTACAGTTCAGTACTCTCCTGGAGGTACAATTCACTAATTTTCCTGGACTGTTGAGGATATATACATTGATGAATGCACCTTCTTTTATGGACTAGCAAGCCTGGCTTTTTGTATGTGACCAAAGCATATAAAAGATTCCTCTGTAAACTGTGAGTCCATCAAATAGAGATTCCTCAGATATCCAATTCCTAATCTGAACAAAACCTAGACAGTATGAATACACCTGGAAGACTTTGGAGCCCTCTATGACTCCTTGGTTTTTCTTTCTCCTGTCATTATTCACTTCTATTTCATTAGAAGCACTGTGCAAGTATAGGCTGGAAAATCATAAATCCTTTCAGGGACCCAACATTTTGTATTAAATTCAGGGAAGTATTTGACTGAATCACTTTATTCATCATTAGTAATATCATCAGGTTTCCTCAGTCAATAGGAGTATTTTGTGTGCTGGGTTGTGCTTAGTCGCTCAGTCATGTCTGACTCTTCATGACTCCGTGGACTGTAATCTGCCAGGCTCCTCTGTCCAGGTGAATTCTCCAGGTAAGAACACTGGAGTGGGTTGACATGCCCTCCTCCAGTGGATCTTCCCAACACAGGAATTGAACTGAAGTCTCCTGCAACTCAGGTGGATTCTTTATCATCTGAGCCACCAAGGAAGACCTGGAGTATTTTATATTTCATCAGAAACATTTCTCTTATTTCTGTTTTAACTATCTTCACATTTTTATCAATGCATTTTCAATAATTTATTTTCTTTTGTGTCTAATGTTTAAACACTTTTGTTCTAATAACCTTAATTTGTACTTGTTAATAGTCTTGCGAAAGTTGATCTATATACTACATTTCCCTACAAACAATATTTTGCAAATCAGCTATTTATACTTTTTAGCTTATTCTAAAAATTGACAATTTACTTTTTGTTTTTCTTTCCTTCATATTCTTTGGATATATGTTCTTTTCTAGATGCTAGATTGTACTACCTATTACTTAAGCTCCTTTATTTTGTAAAGCAATTTTTAATCTATGTGTTTATTTTTAATCTTTGTGTTTGCTGTATACCATAGATTCTAAAGTATGCTATTTTCATTTTACATAATTTAACATGATTTCTGTCAGTAAATCACAGAAAATTCTTTTATGTTTTCAAGATTTGTGACATGGGTGAATAAGTTGTCTATCTAGCTCTCTTTTACTTTACATTTGCTTTTAATTTGTAGAGAATAATGTGAGGACACTGATTACATGAAATTGATTAGGAATTCTTTTATCAAATGAAAATAATCAAGTGTTTTAAATTAATTAGCTATATTTCAATAAGTTAATATAGACTTCCAGAGATGGCATATTATGAAAACTAAGAAGACATATTTTATAACCATTAAAAAGGTAATTCACAATGACTAAGCCATTATAAATGTATAATGTATCTAAGAGTATATCAAAATACATGAAGAAAAGATGGGCAGAACTGAAAGAAGAAATAGACAAATCCACACCCCTAGTTAGCAATTCTGAGAGCTTTCCTACTCTGATGGATAGAACTAGAAAAAACTATTTTGTTAATATATGGCAAAACCATACAATATGGTCAAGTAATTAGTCTCCAATTAAAATAAATAAATTTATATTAAAAACATATTAAAATAAAAAGATTGAAAAAGTTGAGTGTAAAAATGAAAAAAAAGACATATATACATTTTTAGAACACTATGAATAATGTTAACCTGAGCTAGAAACTAGAGTATGAATATATATTGTATGAAATGGTAACATCACAAAGATAGACATGCAAAGATATGCTAAGATAACATCACAAAGATAGGCTGTGCAACTAAGGATAAATTTCAAAATATTAAAAATTTACACAGTGTGTTGTATAAGTGAACTAGATTAGAAATCAATAAGAATAAATTATGCAAACACCCATGATACTCTTCAAACTGCATACAGTAAATATATGCAGCTCTCTAGATAAAAATCATACCACAGTGTAACTGATAATTACATGAGAATTAAACAACAGATTTCTAAACGACTGTTATGTCAAAGAAGTCAATAGGAATATTAGAAAATATTTCACATAGATTTAAATGAAAATAAAATTGATACAAACATAAATTTTTGAGGCATGGGTATAGCAATATTAGAAGTGAAAAAACATAGCTTTACAGGTTTAGAGTTAAGGAGTAGGATGGTTTGAATCAATTATTTCATTTTTTTATCTTAAGAAATGATAGAGTAAAATTAAAATCAAGTGATTAGATAAAAGAAAAATTAAGTCCACAAGAGAGAAAAAATTGAGAAAGATTAACAGTAAAGGGAAAACAGAGGAAATCAACAAAGTTAAAACTCATGAGTATTAACAAGATAAACGTTAGAGAAGAGAGGAAATGGAAGAAATTGAGTGCCAAAAATGATTATTTGAAAATAATAATATTGAAAAACAAAACTCTGATTGCAAAATAAAGGGGGGGACCAACTATCAACACCAAGAATGAAAGCAGTGATATCACCAAATATACTGTTGGGTTAAAAGAAAAAATAGGATGTTAAGTGAATATTTGAAATGATGTTACATCAATCAATTTCATAAGTTAGGTAAAATAGAGATATTTCTTGAAAAATACAACTTTCATACAGTGTTAAGACAATGTAGAAAATGTGAATAGCATAATCCCTATTAAAGAAATTGAATTCTTCATCAGGGGAATGTTTCAAAGAAGCAAACTGCATATCAGATTTCACATGGGCTCAGTCGTGTCCAACTCTCTGCAACCCTATGGACTACAGCCTGCCAGGCTTCTCTGTCCATGGATTCTCCACGCAAGAATACGGGAGTGGGTAACCATTCCCTTCTCCAGGGGGTTTTCCCCACTCAGGGGTTGAACCCTGGTCTCCTGCATTGCAGGCAGATTCTTTACTATCTGAGCCCCCAGGGGAGCCTACTGGTATGTCTGGAAAAATAGAACCAGAAATAAATACAGACACTCCATGTTATGATTTCAAAATTCTATATGGTGAAGATGTCAATTCTCCATAAAGCATTTTTCATTACAAAGCCATCCCTTTCAATATACAATCCCATGTTTTATAAAAATTTGTAAGTTTTCCCTGGAATTTCTATGTTAAAGACCAGAATAACTAAGGTAATTTTGAGTGAGAGGAACATACTTGGAGACTGCAATCAGGCTTCCAGTCTAATAAAAAGCTAGTTACAAAGACAATTTGGCAGCAGCGGAGATAGCTAAATGACTAAATAGAAAATTCAGAAACAAATCAACACTTTCATAGTTAACTGATTTTCACTTCAAAGTGTTTTCCACACAGTTTCCTACAATAATTGACAATCCATCCATAAAAAATCAACTCCTACTTCAAGCAATCCTCAAATGTGAACATAAGACAGATAACATACTTAAATATACTCATGTAACACTATAAAGTTTCTAGAAGAAACTAGAACATATGTACTTCACTACATGTACATCTTACTTGTTTCCTTAATGATGCAGCTGTATAGAAAGTTCTTATATATATATATATATATATATATAAAATATTTTTTATTAGTTGGAGGCTAATTTACAATATTGTAGTGGGTTTTGTCATACATTGACATGAATCAGCCATGGATTTACATGTGCTCCCCATCCCGATCCCCCCTCCCACCTCCCCCTCCACCCAATCCCTCTGGGTCTTCCCAGTGCACCAGGCCTGAGCACTTGTCTCATGCATCCAACCTGGGCTGGTGATCTGTTTCCCACAGAGTCCAAAAGTCTGTTCTATACATTTGTGTCTGTTTTTACAGCAAGTTCTTTTATTTTTATATTTGCTATTAATTTAGAATAATTTACAGACATGAATTCCTTGAAATTATTTGGGATTCCTTCATCATATGAAATAATAACTTGTTTTAATTTAACTATATTTAATAAGCTAAAATAGATTTCCAGACAGGGTGCATGACAAAAATTATTAAGAAATATTTTATAATTATAAAAAGTTAACTCACAATGACTAAGCAATCATAAATATATAATGTATAATATACAATGCTGTGCTTAGCCATTCAGTCTTGTCCCACTCTTTGTGATCCCATGGTCTGCAACCTGCCAGGCTCCTCTGTCCTTGGGGATTTTCCAGGCAAGAATACTGGAGTGGGTTGCCTCCATGGGATCTTCCAACACAGGGATTGAACTCAGGTCTCCCCCACTCCAGGTGGATTGTAGACTGATCTAGCAGGGAAGCCCAAGAATCCTGGAGTGGGCAGCCTAACCCTTCTCTAGGGGATATTCCTGATCGAGACATTGAACTGGGGTCTCCTGCATTGGAGGCAGATTCTTTACCAGCGAAACTACCAGGGAAGCCCATAATACACATTGTGTATGGCATGGCAATTACTTAGATGCTTGTTGTTTAATTCCCAAATAGTTATGTTTTTCTAAATAATGTATCCTCCATTAACAGTTTTATTGTAGTATGACTTCTATATAGGGATCTGTATAGAAGGAAGAATTATGAGGTTGAATATTAGACCATAGATGTGGTTTTGTATTGATTTGAAGCTTTTTTCTAGATATTCTAGGCTTGTAGAAATTGGTAAAAATATTGAAGATAGGGAGTCAAGATGTCATAGAGTTGGAGAAGAGAAAAACAGATATAAAAAGTGGAAAATAGAAATGTACATATTCAATTCAAATTCATCATATCAACATGACTCAAGACTTTTCAAGATAGTTAAACAAATAGAGAAATAGATGACTAGATAGATACATAAATATAGATACATAGATACATAGATTGATACATAAATAGATATGTGGATAAATACATAATAGTTCAGCATAGGCATAAGCACATTTATGTGTAATACACAAAATCAGAAGCAATGGCTTTCCTGTGGAAATGAGCACATCTACTGCCCAGATGTTAATTTAAAGTCACAAAGTCTGAGTGGTTTGTCACATAGCTAAGGCACATTATACAATTAATACTTAGACACAGTGTATTGATTAGCTTCTAAATTACCTTGCAGATGGAAAATTATTTGTAATGATAACTAATTTTCCATGAAGGACACAAAGATACTACTTTTACAAGTTAGAAAGAAATAAGATAAAGTTTTGAAAACATTACAGACAAATCTTTACCTTCTTTGCAGGTTACTTTAGGATCCCATTCTCCATTGATACAGATTGAGTGTTTGAGTTCTGATTTTCCTCGGCATTGGTAACTTTTCTTGGTGTTATGGTCATAGTCTATCTTATATGATGGTTTTCCCCCACTTGAAAATAATATTGACCCTTTACACTTCTTAAGTTCACCTGTTGCTATAAAATGAAAACATTGCCTTGAAAGACTAATTCCAAGAACCAAATAGCTAATAGCAAAAAATAGCTATGAGTCACAGTATAATGAAATTAGAATTGGTGCCTACAAATTCCACCAACCAAGTTATTACTGACCAAATTACATGAGATGAACCTGAGTTCTGCATCTAGTTTTTTAAATTTCAGAGAAAATACCCATCCTGAAGATTTCTGCCTTTTGGCCTGGAATACTTTTGCATGATCTATATTATAGCTAATACTCACCACATGAACAAATTTGGCCCCAAACTTGAAATCTGTGCAAAAGTTCACAATAATTTGTTTACTGACCTTAAATATCTCTGCATTATTTTTAATTCACAATGTTAAAACATTAAAAAAAATTACCTGTGGACATAGCATACCAAGTTGCTACTTTATATACATTTTTTTTCAAGGAATGTAATGAAACATAATAAGAAAACTATATCCAAGATATTTTGTAAAGAATCTGAACTTTTAAGCAAATCTTTTAACTGATCACCAAAAGTGAACAAATGCTTGGAATAAGAAAATGGGGTCTTAAAGTTACAACTGATTTCTTGTATATACACTTACAGTCTTTGGGACACTATGTTATTCATCAAATCATTCTGTAATCCAATATAATGCCATGATAACAACTTTTTCCAGCTCCAGGATAAGTCATTATAGATGAAAAAAGTTTTTTTATATAGGTACCTATTTCAAAAATTAAGCAGGTGTAGGTTTCTTTTGAATTTGACAAAATATCAGTATAGGTCTTTGGTAGTATATGTTAATTTGTTAATGATAAAGGTTAAGTGAAATGAATAAAATAAGGAAAAGTCAAGTAGGTATTCAAAGAAAAGAGTTTCATTTCAAAATGAAACTCTGAAGAAATGAAATAAGGAGCTAAATTCAAAACACACTAGAGGATCGAGAATTAGCCCTGTTTTTAAGATTTGTTCAGAGTGTTGCTGGACATAAAACCAGTAGTATCTTTCAAGGAATGGTGGCTGAGGAAGATTTATACTCAAAAGGAGAAGGGGTGGCTGCTGACCTCATCCTATGATGGACTGGTTTCTGGGAGGAAAGCAAACTTATTTTTTTTAGAAGAAAATAAGCATAGTTAGGAAGAATGACAAGCTAGACTAGATAGAGTTATAAAATAAACCTTGAGAAGAAAATTGGAATAAGGTCTATTATAGCAAAGGGGGACTATATTAAACTGAATACAGGTAGAAGAGTAATCTTCACAAGGGAAACTCTGAGGTCAGAAGAGTAATAATTGAAGCAGACATTTTGGTTAAGGTAGAATGAGAAGTTAAATGAGGTGAGGTCATTTGAGGAGATAGAAGAGAACAAAGATGGGGTTTGGTCTTGAAGAACTGGCAATACCTAGGAGAGGTATGTGTTCACAAGAATTAGGGATTGGGGAGAGGAGTCAAGATGGCGGAGGAATAGGACGGGGAGATCACTTTCTCTTCAACAAATTCATAGAAAGAACAACAGAATGGTGAACAAAGTTTACAAAACAACTTCTGATCGCTAGCAGTGGACATCAGGCGCCCAGAAAAGCAGCCCATTGTCTTCAAAGGCAGGTAGGACAAAAATATTAAAGATTAAAAAAGGGACACAAAAGAACGAGGGACGGAGACCCGTCCCGGGAAGGGAGTCTCAATAGAGGAAGTTTCCAATCACCATGAAACCCTCGCGCTGGCGGGTCTGAGGGAAGTTTTTCCTCCTAACTG
>JAGTXW010001504.1:18461-57987 GCA_020226075.1 Hydropotes inermis
GAGAACAGCATCGAAACATGTATATTATCTAGGGTGAAACATCACCAGCCCAGGTTGGATGCATGAGACAAGCGCTCGGACCTGGTACACTGGGACAACCTAGAGGGATAAGGTGTAGAGGGAGGTGGGAGGGGGAATCGCGGTGGGGAACACATGTAAACCCATGGCTGTTTCATTTCAATATATGACAAAATTCACTACAAATAAAAAAAAAATTAGGGATTAGTAAGAAAAAAAATTATTGTTTAACTAAATAAACTCCTACTGAATGTCTCCCATCTGTCAACTGGTCTTTTGAGTATGGGTCTTTCGACAAACAGCGAAGAAAACCACTATCTGTCCCTGACCTCACTCAGGGCCTGAGCCTAAGCCCTACCTTCTTCTTGGAATAATTAATGACTAGAAACATAATGAGTTACTAGGCCTGGACATCCAGGGCTCTCTTTGAATGCAGAGCCCAGGAAAACTCCAGGAAAGAGTCTATTCCAAGAGAAAAACAAAAGAAGGCAGCTAAGATGGATTCTCCTGCTCAGTCATCAAAGACTTGATCATCCAAAGGTCAGGATGAGTCTCTTAAAGGGAAATGTGACAGGGCAGGTTTCTGGCCCCACCCAAAGTGCCTCACATAACAGAGTTACATACTAACAGGGAGGGCTTGGGCCCACCCTCCCCAGCACAGTAACTTCTTGCAGAATTTGAAACAGACTGAGAAATTATCATTGTTAGAAGTTTTAAGAGAGGCAAGATTTCTACAGAAATGTATCAAACGAGTATTCCTCAACTAAAATTTCTGGTTTCAACTGTTCTAAGAGAAAGAGTACCATATAAAAGCAAAAATGGCATTTCTGCAATGATAGTTGTATTTTCCTGGTAACTAGTACTCACATTTTAATCACATGAGTATCTATCAGTAAGATTGGGCTTTGCACTTGTCATAAACAATGTCAATGTCAGAAGAGAAAGATGCATAAAATTCTGTTGCTCGTTTAAGTTTTTCCTCTTTAGTCACATATGGAATTATAAAAAGCAAATGTTTGGGATCATTATACTTTATGATCTGGCATTTTCAAGGATAACTCTAAATTTCAATAGTATGGTGGCAAATACTAAAGGTCAATTTAAGATGTGTATTCTGACCAATGCACTGAGGAGGCTGGGTCCACTCTCCACTAATACACGTGATAAATCTGGGTCCAATCATTGCAAATGCTTCTCTGCAACTGAACTCTACGGAGTCTCCATGGTGATAGGGAGGGACAGAAGGCTTTACATCGCCATGATCAAGGTCAGGTATATCTCCACAGGTACGCTCCTCCTCTGAAAATCCACAAACATATGCTTGTCTTTAAAATATTATTTAAATGTATATATGGATACAAATAAAAGTATTGATTTACTTTTAAATATTGCTATTTTCAATACATTACCAATACACACAGGTAAAGCTGTCCATTCTCCATCAACACATTGAATTTTATGAGAACCCTTCATCAGAAATCTGGGGTTGCAAGCATATTCCACGACCTCATTGTGTGCATATTCTTCTTTGTGTATTTCTTTCCCTTTCCCATTGAGAAGTTGAGGAGGTGGAGCACACAAGTTTACTTTCCCTTCTGTAGAAATATTGTGTAAATTATGGTTACATTGTTTGTTTTATCACTGAAAAATCCAGCTAATGCAAAATTTATTTTGCTAAATGATCTTTTCTTTATTATATAATATATTTTAGCATTCTTAAACAATGAAAAAGGAATAGTGTTTACACCAAACTCATGTTTACTAATTCTATTACTCGTCTTGAACTAACATATTGAAGTCTGTGTTTCCTCAGAAAGCATGTTCATTATCCAGACATTATAATTGATATGCAAGCCAGTTACTCAGTCTGGGTATATGAATCACAGCAATACTTTTATTCCACAGAAACACTGTACAAAAACTTTTTGAAAAAATATCATTTGAGAGAAGCATTTGAACTGCTTAACTCTGATTCATATGATTTGATACCTGTGACTGAACTGACTATAACCTTCTTGAACACTGTTTATAAATACTTGAGTAAACTATAGGTAAAGCCCACAGTATATAAACTATCCAGTATTATGGTGGAATTGCAGGAAAAAGGAAAACTAACAAGAAATTCTGCCAGTGTCAAGTACCTTATGCTTTTATGTGGCTATTCCAAGACATATTTCAAGAAGCACCTGAAGATCAGTTTCTTAAATAAAGAAAACTGTGGTATCTACTACCCAGCACATGTCCTTGGTGGGTATATCTCTGGCTTAATGCATTAGATTATAGATGCACTGGAAGTGGGCAGAAAATTAAGAGAGGTTGATAAAAAGGTTGATATCTGAAATCCCAACTTCTGCTCCAACAACTGTCAGATAAATATTTACCTTTACATGTTGGAAGTTTAGGGGACCATCCAAAGTGGTAGCACTGAACTGAATCTGCTCCAACCATAATACGGCCTTGACTGCAGGAGAATTTCAGCACATCTCCAACTTTAAATGTTTCTTTCCTGGGATAAGCATTTAAGTATGTATCCATTTCAGGAATACTGCATTCTCTTTCTATAAAAAAAGATAAATAATTGAGTGAGAATATTTAATCACTGCAAAATAAAAAAATTATTTGTGTCACAGGAAATGAGGTGTTGGGTATTGCATACACAGAGGGACAGTGCATTAAAGCTCTTCCTTGAAAACCATTACATGTTAGGTTTTATACACCCTCTGCACTCATCTGGAACTTTTGGGAAATATTACGGCATTGAGCAGCAACATATATGTCCTGATATTTTATCTGTAAAGTCAACTTGTTAATCCTGGATCTGATTTTATCACTGACATTTACAAAATACAATGCTACTTTTTTTTAACTCAAAATGTAAAAAAATTCTCTCAGAATAAAAAAATAAAGATTTTTAAAATTGAATACAAATGATAAAAATAATAAATATAATTGAGAAACCAGAACACATGAGAGAGACATTCTCCTGTATTTGAGTTACAGGTACAATAAAAATCACTTAATGTTATCTACAAGTGTAGAAGTCAAACTAAAACATGAAACAAAATGAGTAAACATGTTCAAGGTCACATAGGCATATACTAGGTGTCTTGATAAGGTATATGACAACACAAACATCTAATCATATTGTATCTATAAATGATCTTAACTATTAAAATATGTTTAATTATTCTGATTTATTTTAAAAATGTGAAAACTTATCATTGAAATTTGTGACATTGCTGTGTGTAGATTAGTCGCTCAGTTGTGTCTGACCCTTTGTGATCCCATGGAGTATAGCTGGCCAGGCTCCTCTGTCCATGGAATTCTCCAGGCAAGAATACTGGAGTGAGTAATTCATTCCCTTCTCTAGGGGATCTTCCTAACTCAAGGATCAAACCCGGGCCTCCCACACTGCAGGAAGTTTCTTTACATCTGAACCACCAAGGATTGCTACATATTATCAAAAATTGCATTATTCTTATTTGGAACCTTCCTATTGCTCAATAATCTATAAACTTCAAAATTGGAATTTAAGAATTAGAATCTCACCATAAAGAAGGATTGTACTATCTAAGTCTTCAAACATTATCATAAAATTATATATAAGCTAACTAGTTTTAAAAGTAATGCCCCACCCCCCCAAAATCAATAACTTCGTTCCTGCTTTTGTTTTAATGTTGAGTTTTATAGCTTAGCTGTGAGGTTACTCTTGATGAGAACCATTGGGATTCCGTTCCTAAAGTTCTATTCCAGACTTTCACATAGCAATACTTCTAATGCTATGTGACTTTGTTTACATATGTTGTGCTTACCTTACATAAAATTCCTATTTTATCATACTGTGTAAAATGCTGCTTTAACAACAAAAAGATCTTGGCATTAGGCTGTTTTCCAACTGCTGTCTTCACAGACTGACTGTAGGAAAGCCATGATAATCTTAAAAGCCTTTCCCTTTACTTAGAATTGCTAGTGGCTCAGCTGTGTCCAAATCACTGTGATCCCCTGGACTGCAGCTCGCCAAAATCCCATGGAATTCTTCAGGCAAGAATATTGCAGTGGTTAGCCATTCCCTTCTCTAGGGGATTTTCCTGACCCAGGGATCCAGTCCAGGTCACCCGTGATGCAGGTGGATATTTTACTGTCAGGTAGATCAGAAATTTTGAAACTGAGGGTGTAGTCTCTCAGGCATGTCTGACTCTTTTTGCTCCCATGGACTATAGCTCACCAGACTTCTCTGTCTGTGGAATTCTTCAGGCAAGAATGCTACAGTGGGTTGCCATTCCTTCTCCAAGAGATCTTCCTGACCCAGGGATCAAACCCAAGTCTCCTGCACTGCAGGCAGATTCTTTACCATCTGATCTTTTCTAAACTAAGGCAAATTCTTTGCTTTCTCAGCTGCTGCAAAGGTGTGTGTTTCTGCTGACGAGTGGTTTCCAGGTTTTCTTTGCATAGACATCTTCCTACATAAACTTAACCCTCAGTTCAGTTCAGTTCAGTCACTCAGTCATGTCTGACTCTTTGTGACCCCATGAATCGCAGCACACAAGGCCTCCCTGTCCATCACCAACTACCAGAGTTTATTCAAACCCATGTCCATTGAGTCAGTGATGCCATCCAACCACCTCATCCTCTGTCGTCCCCTTCTCCTGCCCCCAATCCCTCCCAGCATCATGGTCTTTTCCAATGAGTCAACTCTTCCCATGAGATGGCCAAAGTATTGGAGTTTCAGCTTCAGCATCAGTCCTTCCAATGAACACCCAGGACTGATCTCCTTTAGGATGGACTGGTTTGTTCCCCTTGCAGTGCAAGGGACTCTCAAGAGTCTTCTCCAACACCACAGTTCAAAAGTGTCAATTCTTTGGCGCTCAGCTTTCTTCACAGTCCAACTCTCACATCCACACATGATGAGTGGAAAAACCATAGCCTTGACTAGATGGACCTTTGTTGGCAAAGTAATGTCTCTGCTTTTCAATATGCTATCAAGATTGGTCATAACTTCCCTCCAGGGAGTAAGCGTCTTTTAATTTCACAGCTGCAATCACCATCTGCAGTGATTTTGGAGCCCAAAAAATTAAGGTCTGACACTGCTTCCACTGTCTCCCCATCTATTTCCCATGAAGTGATGGAACCAGATGCCAAGATCTTAGTTTTCTGAATGTTAAGCTTTAAGCCAGGATTTTCACTCTCCTTTTTCAATTTCATCAAGACGCTTTTTAGTTCCTCTTCACTTTCTGCCAGAAGGGTGGTGTCATCTGCATATCTGAGGTCATGATATTTCTCCTGGCAATCTTGATTCCAGCTTGTGCTTCTTCCAGCCCAGCATTTCTCATGATGTACTCTGCATAGAAGTTAAATAAGCAGGGTGACAATATACAGCCTTGATGTACTCCTTTTCCTATTTGGAATCAGTCTGTTCCATGTCCAGTTCTAACTGTTGCTTCCTGACCTGCATACAGGTTTCTCAAGAGGTAGGTCAGGTGGTCTGGTATTCCCGTCTCTTTCAGAATTTTCCACAGTTTATTGTGATCCACACGGTCGAAGGGTTTGGCATAGTCAATAAAGCAGAAATAGATATTTTTCTGGAACTCTCTTGCTTTTTTGATGATTCAGCAAACATTAGCAATTTGATCTCTGGTTCCTCTGCGCTTTCTAAATCCAGCTTGAACATCTGGAAGTTCACGGTTCACATATTGCTGAAGCGTGACTTGGAGAATTTTGAGCATTACTTTACTAGTACGTGAGATGAATGCAATTGTGCAGTAGTTTGAGCATTCTTTGGGATTGCCTTTCTTCGGGACTGGAATGGACACTGACCTTTTCCAGTCCTGTGGCCAGTGCTGAGTTTACCAAATTTGCTGGCATATTGAGTGCGGCACTTTCACAGCATCATCTTTCAGGATTTGAAATAGCTCAACTGGAATTCCATCACCTCCATTAGCTTTGTTCATAGTGATGCTTTCGAAGGCCCACTTGACTTCACATTTCAGGATTTCTGGCTCTAGGTGAGTGATCACACCATCATAATTATCTGGGTCATGAAGATCTTCTTTGTACAGTTCTGTGTGTTCTTGCTACCTCTTCTTAATATCGTCTGCTTCTGATGGTCCATACCATTTCTGTCCTTTATCGAACCCATCTTTGCATGAAATGTTCCCTTGGTATCTCTAATTTTCTTGAAGAGTTCTCTAGTCTTTCCCACTGTTGTTTTCCTCTATTTCTTTGCATTGATTACTGAGGAAGGCTTTCTTATCTCTCCTGGCTATTCTTTGCAACTCTGCATTCAAATGGGAATATCTTTCCTTTTCTCCTTTGCTTTTCACTACTCTTTTTTTCACAGCTATTTTTAAGGCCTCCTCAGACAACCATTTTGCCCTTTTGCATTTCTTTTCCATGAGGATGATCTTGATTTCTGTCTCCTGTACAATGTCACAAACTTCCGTCCATAGTTCATCAGGCTCTCTATCAGATCTAGTCCCTTAAATCTATTTCTCACTTCCACTGTATAGTCATAAGGGATTTGATTTAGGTCATACCTGAATGGTCTAGTGGCTTTCCCTATTTTCTTGAATTTAAGTGTGAATTTGGCAATAAGGAGTTCATGATCTGAGCCACAGTCAGCTCCCAGTCTTGTTTTTGCTGACTGTATAGAGCTTCTTCATCTTTGGCTGCAAAGAATATAATCAATCTGATTTTGGTGTAGACCACCTGGTGATGTCCATGTGTAGAGTCTTCTCTTGTGTTGTTGGAAGAGGGTGTTTGCTATGACCAGTGTGTTCTCTTGGCAAAACTCTATTGGCCTTTGCCCTGTTTCATTCTGTACTCCAAGGCCAAATTTCCCTGTTACTCCAGGTTTTTCCCTGTCTACTCTATCTGAAACTGTCTCTGTCATCAATTATTGTTGGCCTCCATGTAGCCAAGTCCACCACATTTTAAGCCTTTTAACCTGACATATTAACTGAATTAGAAATATTCATTAGTATAACTATTCTAATGTAAGTAGATTACAAGTTCCTTGAATAAACTCTATGGTAAGCATTATGACAAGAAGATTACATGAATAATTGATTTTAATAACTGAACGATATTTTGAAATATTAGAACATTTCTAAATATTAAATCATTGTACAGACTCAGTGGAGTGAAAAAACTTCAAATAGGTCATTGATCTTAGATATATACTTAGATAGTGGTGGAATTGGATATAGAAACATTTCAGGCTGATTCCACAGGAATTACTGTTAGTCAATTTATTATTGCTCATTATTATATTCTTTTCTTCTGTCCACATCTATGAAACATTCATTCTGACATGTTTTCCCCTAATTTTTCCAGGTCCTCCTTTCTTTCTGTCCACATTGCCATCTATTCTTCTTCTCTCAGACATCTCAGTGTTGGAAGCTTCAGGACTCAGTCTTGAGCTCTCTTCTATTTTCATTCTACATCCTTTCCCAATCTGATGTCATCATTTACAGAGTGATAATCTCACATGTATATCTCCTGGTTTTACCCATTCATTCAACACTGTAGTTGACGTAGCCAGTGTTTATGGTCCCTGTCGGCCCAAACACAATGTGTTCAGGTCAAAGTTGTGATGGTTTTGCCAAAGTGTTTTAATCCTGCCAGTACCACCTATAAAATCATTTCCATTTGCCTGCTTGCTTATGAGAAACAAAATTTTCTCTCATTTAGTAGAATCCACCCACCTTGATATTTTCAAATATTGCTTTGTTGCCAAAGCTTTGCACAGAATTCGTCCCTTGACTTGGAACAGTCAACACCCACTCAGCTTACCAGAGATTGAAACCCTGTTTCCAGCCCTGGGAAAACTACATCTGATTGGCAAATATAAAAGAGATCCATGTCACTGTCCTCTGCTACTGCTGCTCAGTCGCTTCAATTGTGTCTGACTCCATGCGACCCCATAGATGGCAGCGATCCAGGCTCCTCCATCCCTGGGATTCTCCAGGCAAGAATACTGGACTGGGTTGCCACTTCCTTCTCCAGTGCATGCATGCATGCTAAGTCACCTCAGTCATGTCCGACTCTGTGTGACACTATAGGCAGCAGCCCACCAGGCTCCTCCATCCACAGGATTCTCCAGGCAAGAATACTAGAGTGGACAGCCGTTTGCTTCTCCAGTCACTGTCCTCAGAACTTGTCAAAGTTGGAAAATAAAAAGAATCTGTCAAAACATGCAGAAACTAACATTCCAGGTAGGAGGTATAAACAGAAACTCAGGAGCAAAATACTTGAACAGGTTGTAAGACCCTGTCACTTTGGTATTGAGTGAGTCGTTGGACTTTAAGATTTACCCTTCTTCCAGTTTACATTAAAGTAGAAAGAAGCATCACTCCTTACAAATGACTCTGAAAGGGAGAAGGAAAGTGAAGTCGTTCAGTCGTGTCCAGCTCTTTGCGACCCCATGGACTGTAGCCTACCAAGATTCTCAGTCCATGGGATTACTGGAGTGGGTGGCCATTTCCTTCTCCAGGAAAGATGACTCTATATCAGTGTAATTTGGTAAAAATAGAACACTGACAATTACTCTTAAGTTTTGTTTATCTTGAGGGAAGGAACATCTGGAAAAGAGCACCTACCATAGCATGCAGCTTTATCGGACCAGCCGTCTTGACCACACACTATGGAGCCTGCGGTGCGTCCGTCTCGGTTCTCATACCCATCAAGACATTCGTAGTCCAGCCTGTCGTTCAGCCTGAACCACCTGCCATCACTTTTGGCTCTGGCCTTCTCAAATACTGGCCTGTCACAGGACTCTAAGGAATAATGGGATTGTGATTTCATTTCTAATATTATTCAGTGGGCAATTTGATTTAGTTTCATCTCAAGGGAAAAGGGCTTCACCAATTAGCATGTACTAATCATTAAAAATAAGCCAAGAATACCAGTGATATACCACTGTCCTGAAATGATTACTCAAAATGAAAAAAAAAAAGTGTATTTCTATGCAACAATTTTCTCAGCACTTAATGTCCCTGAGTTATTTATTTTATGAACATGTTCTGAATTTAATTATACTTATGCATTTTTCCAATGCTAGTATTAAAATAAGCCATTAGAGAAGTATTGCACTGTTTTCATAACAGCATTTTCTGAATTAATATGCCAAATTAATTAGCAGTTGTGACATTTTTGCCAGAGAAAACTTAATTGAAAAAAGTAATTTTGAAAAAGGCAAGTGAATTTTTAAAGATTCTATAAAATGTTTAAAATTCACATGCTGATTTTCCTTTTCCAACTATATTTTTAATTGTTGTATATTGTTTATACTTATTAAGGTTGAATATAGACACAGTTCTATTATTTATAGCTATTACAAGAAAATATTACAAAAATAGTTACAAGAAAATATATTAACAACCTCACTTTCACTAACACCATAGACTGATGTTAATAAAGGTTTAATAAGTTACTTCAAATTTCATAATGTGCTAAAGCAAAATTATGCTAGTAAAATATAAGAGAGACATTTTTCATAAAAAGTGTTAGAATGGAAAACTGTCATATATTAAATTAAAATAAGTTTGATATGGGGCAACTTTTTTCATTCTGAGTGTGTAGTGCTTGTGGCAATCATAGACATTGGAAAAACATGAAAACAGTAGAGATGGATATTATAAACACCCACTTCACTTAAAGTGAACATGTAAAATATCACTTGAAATATATCACTGTGTAGTTTTGAGATGAATAAGACAAACTCATAAATTGTTCTTAGAAATCTTCATAAACATCTATGTGTTGCTACAGGAAAGACTTTAAGCACAGCAGAATTAGGTCCTGTCTAGAAGTGTTTCTCTGCCTCCACTAACTAGATGTTTATGGAGATTTCCTAAGAGAATTCTTCACAAGGATATCTACCATAGGGACTCAAACAAGTGAATTATATAGCAGATTATTTGGAGATTATGGCCTCATACCTTTGCTTAAAAACGTAACTTTTAGGCTTAGGAGGAGGGACTCTGGCTTGAGAGTCCCCTAAAATAAAAGCAGATGCAATAAGCATAAAATCTCAGCTAAAAATAAATGAAATCATCCCAGAATAGAGCTAAGGCTCCTAGCAAAATTAGGTTTTATTCACAGGTTGTTTTATTGTGAAAAATGCTTGAACTAAGTGGTGCAATGATATTCTACTCCACTAGTGATTAATCATAAAGGACACAAACACACACAAAAATGATATTCATTTTCCAAAGCTTTGTAAATGATCTTTTCAAATACAGTCAGAAAACACTTCATATGACCCTGACTGAGCAAAAATAACAACAGCAACAATAACAAACAAAGAAAAAAATGATAAAAATATAAACAGTACTTCTGTATAGTTATCATTAGGATAAAGAATAATAAAACAGTCAATTACTTACTAATGCAAACAGGTTGAGTTGACCATCCATTTTGCAAACATGTAATTAACCCTGATGTCTTACCATCTGCTGTTACATATCCTGGTTTACACTTATATTCTGCTTGTTTATTTATGGGATATGTAAAGGCAGATTCAGACAAAAATCCATTCTCAATTCTTATATTGTTTTTTGAACATGTTTCTAAAAAGGAGAAAGCATAAAGAAAAGGTAAGCATACATTTGATACACATTTCATAAGGACTCAAATAAGGTAATGATACAAAAAAAGTGAATTCATTTATGAACATACACCTAGAAAACTTCTAATCATTTAGGTCCTGTGTAAAAGAAAAAACAAACAAACAAACAACTATGAGTTTCCAAAGATATTTTAAAAAGACACTTGATTTCTATATTCTAGAATAAAGCAAGATTTAAAAGACTTTGAATCCCTTCTAGGAAATTATTAGAAATCTGTTTGTTTAAAGGATCTGTAATCCCACAGCATGTCAGAAATCTATTAGCAATGGTTCCCCTTTCCTGGGACTTGTTGAAAGTATTGTCTAGTCTAGATCTCTTAAGCAACCCAAACACAGACAAAGTGACGATCACAAAATCTTCCACCAAAGTGGCCCCAGCCTTTGTTTCTGAGAATCTGAAATGTTGTCATCAAAACTGGGTGCTTAAAGCCATATCAGTACTTGGAGTTCAATGAAGATGACAAATATCCATACATGCGTTCATTCTACTAATGACGAAAAGATGATCCTTCAAACCATGAATAACTAAACTTGATAATGTATAATTCTGTCACCCACTATATATCTTCATAGAACTCAACTAAATTTTTTTTCATAATTCATAGATAAAGAAGAAATGTAAAGAGAAAACTTTGAATATTTTGAATTGAATGGAAATAAAACCATGATAAGTAAAGTTTTAAAAGATTTATGAGATAACACAAAAGTCTGCTGAGGGGAATTTTAAAATTACATAGCAATAATAGAAAATGATAAAGACAGAAAATCAATAATTGTTTTTACTTACAATTGAAAACAGAAAAGCAAACAAGCCCAACATAAATAACTTGGGAACAATGCAGTGGTATTAGTAAGAGTGGAATAGGCCACCTTGACCTCCCCTTCTCTCCACAGAAACACTGGATTAACAGCTATGTGTGAATCAGCTCCATTTATTCAAAATAAAAAGGGTAGAGAAGAAGTTCTGCATTCAAGGCAAGTGAGAAAATGCCAGATCGTAAGCTGCATGGCAAACGAAGACACATTCCTGCAATAAAATCCCTGCAGCAGAGCACCATACAATTTGAAGGGAACACTCAACTCCCAGCTTCTCTGGAGGAGGAAAGAGTTTGATCCTAATCTAGGCCTCCGATTTGCCAATTGCTACTCCAAGGTCAGGCTTCCAATCAGCCTGCCTCTGGGAGGCCTAGCATTTCCAGTCTCCTGGGATCACAGAAATGAAGTGGCAGTTATGAATCTATACCAGCACTTCTCACAGGTCATCCCCCTAGCTTAATGCAGAGTAAGCAACTCCCAGTTTCTCCATGGAAGGAATCAGACGGCACATCTGGATCTTCATCTTTTCCATCTCTGCCTGAGGAACTGGCTTCTAACTAACATGTCCCTGAGAGCTGATGAAACCCAAAATTTGCATGGTGCTTGGGGACTACACAGAACTAAAGCATGGTGCAGAAGGCACAGGGTGTGAAGCAGCATGCAGGCATTTGCCACAGCTCCTCTCCCCATTTCAGGGCAGAGTGAGCGAGGTGATAAACTCCAATTGCCTACTCCACCAAGTATTCTCACTTGTAGATCACTGCATACTCTAGACTGCAGGAGAAGGCTGCCTACAAACCCAGAAGTTTGGGCGGGCAGAGAGGTTAGAGAGGCACCCAAAATTTTTGCCAGGCTGATTGAAAAGGCTGAATTCTGGAAATGTTCTATTTATGAAGCCAGTCTATGAAGACAAGGACAAGTGGATGTTTAGTCTAATGCACCGATATCCATACAGAGAGTCAAGAAAAATGATCAGGTGTGAAGTATGTTCAAATGAGAACAATAAGATATCCACTGCTTTTTATCTCAACACAACAACAGAAATTGGACAACCACCCACAGCAAGCCTGACTTGGAGTGAGGTGTGGGCTCTATACCACACAATGAGATCCACGATGCTGGAAGAGTAGTTGCGCACGGAGTACATCTCTCTCCACGGGTATGTCAGGAATACACCTCCAGACACAGAAGATCTTGCGGAACACCAGCTGAGAACCTGACCTCCGGAAAAGGATATATAGAACCAGGCAACACTCAGTAGGACAAAGGAAGGAGGGCAAAATGAGAAGAGTGAGAAGAACTGGATCTGCACCTGGGGTTGGGGAACTGAAGCAGGGACAGAGCTGCATGGGAGGGAAATGTTTGTGACAGAGGTGAAGCATTGAGGCTGCTGGAGAAAGAAACAGCTGAACTGTGTGAGTCTGAATGGAATAAGCATCACACAGACGATCCTTGCCACACATACCCCAGACAGGGATGCAAGTCCCCTAGAAAGTGCTGCAGCTTGGAGCTGGAACAGAGATTGGAAAGCAGTCCTAGGGCAAGGTCTGCAGTTGACTGAAGGGAGGTGGTGTGAGGGAACCTGAGAGAGGAGAGTGCAGTGGGAAATGCTTATGAAGGAAAGCCAGCTAACCTGGAGGCAGGGTGATACTGCTGAGTCACACACAGAGGATGGAACCATCTCTGCAGCCTCTCTCTCTGCACATATCAGCACCAGACAGCTGAAACAACACAGGGAGGGTGACCCTTTAAGGACCTGATGTGCAAAGCAACCCAGAATGACCCCAGTCAGGGTGATCTTTAAGTCCCTGACAAGATGAACAACAGAGAATGACCCCAACAGGGGGGGCCTGTAAGTGCTTGAAGGGGTGAAACAACAGAGAAGGACCAGTCAAAAAGGCCCCCTGATGGCCAGGTACCAGAAGCTAGGTAAAGACTCTAATAAGACCATAGCTCCCTGCAGCTGTCTCTTGGTTTCCCTGCTTGCTTGGCACTGCCAGGGTTCCAATAATTCAAGCAGCTGTGTCACCTCCATGCTCAAGCCTCCCTGGGCAGAGCTGTCAGAAGCTAGAAAAGTCCGTAATAGTCACATACCTCCAGCTATGTATCTGGCGTTGCCAGGGTTGCCATTACCCAAATGCCTGTTCCACTCCCATGCTCAACCCCCATAAGGACAGAGTAACCAGAGGCTACATAAAACCCTAAGGGCACCATATTTCCTGCTGTCCTAGCCCTGGCTCCCCTGAGTACCTAGTCCTACCAGGGACCCTGCAATCCAAGCAACTGCACCAACTCCACATTCCATCCCCCCTGGGGCACACCCAAGTCCTCCAGGGGAGCCTCAGGAGCAAACTCCTGTGGACGACTCACATGCAGAGGTGGAGATAAAACCACAAGTGAAATCCAGGGGCAGGTGGCTAAGGAAGAGAACCAACACATTCCCACCAGTGGTACAAGCTGAAGGTTGAATCCACATGATCAAGTAGGCAGACTTTGTTTCTATGGAATATATAAAGGAAAATGAGAGTTCCTGCAAAAGAAAACATACTAGCACCGGCAGATGTGGACAT
The DNA here is from genome assembly GCA_020226075.1 of Hydropotes inermis. Lineage (NCBI taxonomy): Eukaryota > Metazoa > Chordata > Mammalia > Artiodactyla > Cervidae > Hydropotes > Hydropotes inermis. Next base: position 32,493 of record JAGTXW010001504.1, read on the forward strand.
CAGAGCAAGAATATGCAGGAGTAGCACCAGATTAGAGTCTGAGCTGCCCCCACAACAGGTCCAGACACCAGCCCAGAACTGGAGGGCATCCTAGGGAGGTGAGGTGGACTGTGACTCACATTGAGGAAACAGATGCTGACAGCTGATCCAAGAAAAATATTTGTTATTCTTATATTTTAACTTATTCAGTAGTAGATACTAGGTTTTTACCTTTTTTTTCCTCTCTCTATTGTTCTAGTTATTGATTTTAATGTTACTATTAAATCTATTTATGATCTTGAGAAATTTTTTAAATCACACTCTTAATTTCCTTTAAATACTTCTTCCTCTACATTGGTCTTTTGTTGTTTTATGTTTCTTCCCAGTTTTAATTTTTGAAGTTTTTAAAAAATTTATTATTATTTTTCCACATATATTTTTTTGTTTGTTTTTCTTATTCTTTTCCTATTGTAAGTTATTCTTTAATACAGATGAAACTTATTTATCTACCTCTATTAAATTTTCTTTTCTAGTCTTTCTTTCTTTCCTTCCTTTTCTCACTATGCTTATTAGTCTGTTTTGCTTTAGTTGCTTTATTCCCCAGTTGGCACATGGCTTTGGTTTTGTTTTCCAGTTTATGCTTTTGGTCAGTTTTTTTAATAACTAGTTGATATCATTTTTGCTTTCATTTGTTCAATGGATCAATCTCTTCTACTTTCTTCTTCTTCTTAATTTTTTTTTACATTGTTGTGTTTTTTTTTTCCCTGTGTGTATACACATGTGTATGTATCCCATTATTTTTCTGAGTACTTGCCTGATTTTGTATTTGCCATCTGTTTGGGGTTTGAATTTTGTTTCTTGTTTTAGTGTGTTTGTTTTAATCCCCTTACAAACCACCTGTGGAATCTGACTTCCCTCCCAGATAACAGACAGCCTTTGGACTGAGAGAACTGACAAGAATCTAGACTGCCATAAGACTCCAGACTGCCATAAGACTCCTACCCCAGAGAGTGTCTGTTAGTGAGAACTCGAATAAAGGCCTCCGCTGTTCACACCTGCATCACCCAACTGCCAGCAGCACCCAGTGGAGGAGGCCTCACCCAACAACCAACACGATGAAACTCAAACCCAGTCATCAGCAAACGGGATTCCCCTCACAAAGTCCTGCCCCTTAGAGGGGGAAAGGAAAACACAATGAAACATAAACCCAGTCATCAGCAAACAGGATCCAGTCATCAGCAAAAAGGATTGCCCCTCACAAAGTTCTGACCATTAGAGGGGAAAGAAACACAATAAAACACAAACCCAGTCATCAGCAAATAGGATTCAGTCATCAGCAAACAGGACTGCCCCTCACAAAGTCCTGCCCATTAGAGGGAAGGAAAAAAGAAAAAAAAAAAAAAAAACTTACCTCCTTTCACCAGAGTACAAACAAAAGCAACACTCAAAAGAAGCCTACACAAACCATGGGTACAACCTTACACACCACGGGCAGAACAAAAGGAAGGAGGAGTTCTACCTGAAAACCTGAGAAATGAGACATCAAATGCAATAGTGGGGGAAAAAAAAGGCAGAAAAATATTGCTCAAGTAAAGAAATAAAATAGTACACAAGACACTCCCCCCCCAAAAAAAAAATAATAACAAAGCAGAAATAGACAAAATACCTGAAAAAAAATTCAGAGTAATGAAAGGAAAGATATTCTAAAACCTTGCAAACAGAATGGCTAGAATGCCAAGAAGCAGTCAGCAAATTAACACAATAACAAAGGATATAGAAGAAATAAAGAATAAACCAACAAAGATGAGTAGCACAATTATGGAAATCAAAAATTCTCTAGAAGGAAACAATGATAGATTAATTTAAGCAGAACAATGGAACAGTGATAAAAAGGTGGAAATAGTTGCTGATGAGCAGAATAAAGGAAGAAGAATGAAAATAATTGAGGAGACCTTTGGAAACTTCTGGGATAGTATTTAACACAGGAACAGATGAGTTATAGGGGTTCCAGAGGAAGAAGAGAAAAAGAAAGTCACTGAGAATATTTTTGAATATATTATATTTGAAAACTTTTCCAGCATGGGAAAGAAAATAGTCAATCAAGTTCAAGAAGCACAGAGACTCCAATACAGGATAAACCGAAGGAGAAACACACCAAGACACCTGCTAATCAACAGAGATTAAACACAGAGCATGAATATTAAAGCAGTAAGGGAAAAGCAACAAGTAACACACAAGGGAAAAGCCATTCAATTAACAGCTGATCTTTCAGCAGAAACTCTGCAGGCCAGAAAGGAATGGCAGGATATATTTAAAGTACTGAAAAGGAAAAATCTACAAGCAAGATTACTGTACCTGACAAGGATTTCATTCAACATTGATGGAAAAGTTAAAATCTTTACAGACAAGCAGAAGTTAAGAGAATTTAGCACCACCAAACCAGCTTTACAACAAATATGAAAGAGACTTATAAGCATAAGACAAAGGGAAGACCTACAAGAAGCACAAAATAATTAAGAAAATGCTAGTTGGAACATATAGCATTATATTATATTATAATAGGAAAATGCTAATAGTAATATATAAATAATTACTTTAAATGTAAATGGATTAAACTGTCCAACCAAAAGAGACAGATTGGCTGAATGGATACAAAAACAAGACCCATGTATATGCTGTCTACAAGAGACCCACTACAGACCTAGAGACACATACTGACCGAAATTTAAAGGATGGAAAAACATATTCCATGGACATGGATATCAAAAGGAAGTTGGAGTGGCAATTCTCATTTCTGACAAAACAGACTTTAAAATAAACAATATTATATGAAATAAAGAAAGGACATTATATACTGATCAAGGGATTAATCCAAGAAGAAGACATAATTCTATACATTTATGCACCCAACATAGAAGCACCTCAATGCATAAGGCAAATACTAACAGACATAAAAGGGGAAACTGACAGCAACAAAATAAGTGTAAGGGATGTTAAAAATGGACAGATCATCAAAACAGAAAATTAATAAGGAAACACAAACCATAAATGAAACATTAGACCAAATGGATCTAATTGATAACTTCAGAACTTTCCACCCAAAAGCAGAATAATACACCTTCTCAAATGTGCATGGAACACTTTCCAGGATAGACCATACCTTGGGTCACAAATCAAACTTCAGTAAATTCTAAAAAATTGAAATCATATGAAGCATCTTTTCTGACTGCAATACTATGAGACTAGATATCAAATAGAGGAAAAATGATAGAAACACAAACACTTGGAGATTAAACAATATGCTTTTACATAAAAGACTGGTTCGTGAATAAATCAAAAGGGAACTCAAAAAATTTTTGAAGCAAATGACAACGAAAACACGACACTCAAAACCTATTGGATGCAACAAAACAGTTCTAAAAGGGAAGTTTAAAGGAAGAAACAAGGAAGACATCAAATAGACAACCTAATTTGTATATAAAACAACTTGACAAAGAAGGACAAAAAACAAACCCAAAGTTAGTAGAAGGAAAGATATCCTAAGATCAGAGTAGAAATAAATGAAAAAGAAAGGAAGGAACAATAGTAAAGCTTAATAAAAGTAAAAGCTGCTTCTTTGAGAAGATAAACAAAATTGACAAACAATTATGCAAACTCATTAAGAAAAAATGGGAAAAGAATCAAATCAACAATATTAGGAATGAGAAAGGAGAGGTTACAACAGAAATACAATCATCATAAGATGCTATTATAAGCAACTATATGCCAATAAGATGGACAATCTGAAATAAATGTATATATTCTTAGAAAAGTTCAGTCTTCCAAGACTGAACCAGGAAGAAATATAAATTATGAACAAGCCAATTACATGTATTGAATCAAAAATGTGATTAAAAAAAAATCTCAAAAAATTAAAGCACAGGGCCTGATGGATTCACAGGTGAGTTCTCTCAAACATTTAGAGAAGAAATAATGCCTATTCTTTTTTTTAATTTTTTTTTTTGTGGTTTTTGTCAAACATTGACATGAGTCAGCCATGGATTTACATGTATTCCCCATCCCGATCCACTAGGAAGACTCAGAGGAATCGGGTGGAGAGAGAGGTAGAAGGGAGGATTGGGATCGATAATGCCTATTCTTAAAAACATTCTTTCAAAAAACTGCAGAGGAAGGAACACTTACAGACTCATTCTATGGTATAAGCCACCATCACCCTTATACCAAAACCAGACAAAGACAACACAAAAAAGAAAATACAGGCCAATATCACTGATGAAAATAGATGGAAAAATTCTCAACAAAACACTAGCAAAGAGAATTCAAAAATACATTAAAAAGATAGTACACCATGATCAAGAGCCAAAGCAATCTTGAGAAAGAAAAACAGAGCTGTAGAGCTAGAGGATTCAGCCTTCCTGACTTTGAACTCACTACAGAGCTGTAGTCATCCAGACAGCATGGTGCTAGCAGAAAAACAGAAATATGGGCCAGTGAAACAAGATAGAAAGCCCACAGATAAACCCAGGCACCTATGGATAGCTTATGTTTGACAAAGGAGGCAAGAATATACAATGGGGGAAAGACAGTCTCTTCTATAAGTGCTGCTGGGAACACTTGACAGCTACATGGGAAAGAATAAAATTAAACTACTTCCTAACAACATAAACAAAGATGAACTCAAAATGGATGGAAAAGACAGGCAGAACACCCTATGTCATAAATCACAGCAAGCTCCTCTATGACCCACCTCCTAGAGTGGTGCAAATAAAGACAAAGATAATCAAGTGGGACAAAATTAAACTTAAAAGCTTTCCCACAGCAAAGGAAACTATGAATAAAGTGAAAAGACAATACTCAGAATGGGAAAAAATAACAGCAAATGAAACAACTGATGAAGGATTTATTTCCAAAAGATACCAGCACTCATACAAATCGATACCAGGAAAAAAAACAACCCAAACAAAAATCAAAAAATGGCAAAAAGACCTAAACAGACATTTGTCCAAAGACCTACGATGGATATTAAACACATGAATATATTTTCAACATCACTCATTATTAGAGAAATGCAAATCAAAACTACAATGAGATATCACCTCACACCAGTCAGAATGGCAATCATCAAAAAGTCTACAAACAATACATGTTGGAGAGGGTGTGGAGAAAAGGGATCCCTCTTGCACTGTTGGGGGGAAAGTAAATTGATCCAGCCACTATGAAGAATTCTATAGAGTCCTTACAAAGTGAGGAATAAAACCACTATATGAACCACCAACCCCACTCCTAGGTACCCTGAGGAAACCAAAACTGAAAATGACACGTGTACCCCAATGTTCACTGCAGCTCCATTTACAACAGCTAGGACATGGAAGGAACATAGCTGTCTACTGACAGATGAAGAGATAAGGAAGCTGTGCTCCATATATACAGTGGAATATTACTCAGCCATAAAAGGAATGCAGTTGAGTCAGTCCTAAAGAGGTGGATGAACATAGAGCCTAGTATACAGAGTGAAGTAAGTCAGAAAGACAAAAGCAAATATCATATACTAACACATACACATGGAACCTAGACATATTGTTCTGATAAACCTACTGCACAGCAGCAATAGAGACACAGACCCTGAAAACAGACTCACAGATCGGCTGCCAGGGAGGAGGTAGCGGGTGGGACATGAGCAGAGGGTCAGCATGCAAACTTGCACTACCATAGGCAAAATAGACAGTCAACGGGGATTTGCTGTATGGCTCAGGGAACTCAAACCAGAGCTAGTAACAACCTAGAAGGGTGGAGTGGGCAGGGCGCTGGGAGGGATGTTCATTTGGGAGGGGGCACGGGTATATATATGGCTGATTCTTGTTGATGCTTGTTAGAATCCAACATAAGACTGTAAAGCAATTATCCTTCAATTAAAAATAAATAAATCCAAAATAAACAACCACCCACCCCCAAAATTCCGTATGCCAAGGGACTCAGGAGGAGGCTCACTCATGTATGCATGAAGTAAAAGGCAGACAGATCTCTGTCTTAACTGTGATGTCTGCAGCGGCTCAAGAACCATCTCATTTCCCTCTCAGCTGCTTTCCAGAAGTCCTGGAAAACCTATCTTAGAAAATCATGCATGGAGGTACGTCCTTCTGTGAAACTCCAGGTTTTCACAGGAGGACCTGTCTGCTTCATTCACACACGCTTCCACCCTGTGGCCAGATTCCTGTGGTGACAACTGACTCAGAGGGAAGAGCAACCTTTGGCAGACCACCAGGGAGCTTGCACAGAAATTTGGCTTAAATTTGTGGCCCAGAACAAGAACACAAGATTAGTAGCATTGAAACATATTTATTATCATATGTGAAGCAGATTGCCAGTCCAGGGTCAATGCATGAGACACGGTTCTCAGGGCTGGTGCACTTCGATGACCCTGAGAGATGGGATGGGGACAGAGGAGGGTGGGGGGTTCAGGATGGGGGACACATGTACACCCATGGCTGATTCATGTCAATGTGTCGCAAAAACCACAATACTGTAAAGTAATTAGCCTCCAATTAAAATAAAAATTTTAAAAAGTAAAAAAAAAAAAATTAAAAACAGATATAGTGCTACTTTGGGGGAAACAAAGGACAGGCTGTCAGTACCATTTCTGGTGCACTAATGTACCTAGACAAGACATAGAAGCACAGAAATTCTGGTGTAACAGGGATGAGAATGTCAGCAGGTGCCACTATAGAACATCTGAAATAGGTGCAGAGTCTCTGGCAGGGTTGAAGGAAGTTGTCTCTCACCCAAAGGAGAATGATACTTTAATTACAAAAACTGCACCACAAAACATAGAGGAACACAAACTCAAAGTATCATGACAGCAACAAAGTATAAAAGTCTTCAGTATTCACATCCAAAGATGGTGATGTGTGATTTATCCAGTGAAGAATTCAAAATAGCCATTTTAAATAACTCGGTGTGCTACAGAAAATACAGTAAGATAGTTGAACAAAAGCAGGAAAACAATAAACAATGGACAAAACAAGGGGTTTAATAAAAATGTGCAAATCATAAAATAACAGAAACTCGAGTGCAGAAGGTTCCCAGGATGAAATGAATAAATTCATTAAAGAGCATGAATCACAGAGTCAAAAAGGCAGAAGAAACTGTGAGATAGATGACATATCAGAGTTATCCTCTCAAGCGAGATTAAAAAAATTTTTTTTAATTTTTGAAAACAAAAGAATGTAAAAGAACAAAGAAAGGCTACATTGTCTACACCACACTGAAAACAGAACTGATTTGCAAATTACTGAAGTTCCAGGGGGAGAAAAGGAGATGAGGCAGAAAATACATTTAAGGAGTAATGTTGAGAACTTCCCAATTCAAGGATGATATTTGAAAATCTAAGTTCAGGAAGCCTACAGGTGACCAAACTAAATCAACTTAAAAAATCCTCTACAACACACATTATAATAAAGTTGCAAAAATCAAAGACAATAGAGAAGACTTCAAGCAGCTTGAGGAAAAAACAAACAAGCTAACAAAACAAAAACCTTGAAATTTACTAAGGAGCCTTCATTTGGATGTTAGCATATCTCTTAGCAGAAACCTACTAGGCCAGGAGAAAGTGGGATGATATAGTCCAAGTGTTGAAAGAAAAAACTGCCAAAGAAGAATATTTGAAAATATCACTCAGAAAAGAAAAGAATATAAAGACTTCACCACAACAACAAATGCAGAGGAAACAGAACACAACTAGACCTTCCTTGAGGAGGGCGTGGCAACCCACTCCAGTATTCTTGCTTGGAGAACCCCATGGACAGAGGAGCCTGGCGGGCTACCGCCCATAGGGTGGCAAAGAGTCAGACACAGCTGAGGTGACAGAGCAAGCACACAGACCTTCCCTACTGAAACACTAGAAGGAATTATTCAAGCTGAAGTGAAAGAATGCTAATTCATTCCATGAAAATACCTAGTACACTGGTAAATTTAAGTGCACATTCACACTCAGAACACTGCAGTACTTTGGTATGGAATGTTAAAGAAAACTATTTAACAGTTAAAGTACAAGAATAGAAAAATTATTATAGCTACAATAATTTATTAAATTAAGTACACACCATAAAAATAGGCAAATCATGACATCAAAAAAGATAAAATGGAGAAAGGTAAAAGGAATGAGATTTAATATGTGGTTGATGTTCACATATTATCAGCTTAAAATACACTGCTCTCTCTGTAAGGTGTTTTAGGTAAATCTCATGGTAAGCGAAGCAAGAATCCATACTAGTCAGAAATGGTAAAGAGAAGTTTATTAAACACATATTGCTATAACAAAAATCATGAATTCACAAAGGCAAGCAGAGGAAGAAAGGAATTAGGAAACTATAAAACATACTGTAAAAAAAAAACATAACATTAATACATCCTATCTATCAATAGTTACTTTAAATATAAAGGAAAACATGCATGCAGGCTAAGGCACTACAGTTGTGTCTGACTCTGAGACTCAATGGACTGTAGCCCTGCAGGCTCCTCTGTCCATGGGATTTCCCAAGCAAGAATTCTGGCGTGAGTTGCCGTTTCCTTCTCCACTGTTTTCTTCTATCTCAACGAAATTCTTAAGTAATTACTGTTAATTACTTATCATAGAAATTGGCCAAATCCATTATTTGGGGTCAGTAACTGAAAATTATTCTCTGTTAATATTTTACTCCTTTGATTTCTGTGTCCCTTGAAGTTTCAGGGTGCTCTGTTTGCATTTAAAGAAGCAGTCACTCCCTCCAGTCTTTACAGACTGACTTGGGGAGGGAAGTACTCTGTCGTACTGATGGGTGTTTTGAGACTTTTTCAGACCTTTTTTAAGTATACACCTGTCCCATGTACTCAGTTCCTCCTGAGAGAGAATTCTGAAGCTCGTAGGCTTCTATCAACATAGCAAAGACAATCTCTGTGCTGCTTCCCTGGGGCAATGCCAAATGCTCACACCCGTGTGCTTTCTCACAGACCCACGGGGACAGGCTGGCTTCTAGATGTCCCTCAGGCCATCTGCAAAGGCTTGGATGCCACCGTGGGGCCCTATGCGGGGAGCTGGCCCTGGGGAGGGGATGTGGATGACGTGAGGCCCAGGGGTGAGCGGGACTGCAAGCACGGTGTCTGCAATGGTCTGGGCTCCCTGGTGGGGTCCCCACGTGGTCAGCAGGACCCCTGTTCCTTGAAGAATTCTAGCCCTGGGGGCCCTGCTCCTGGCCTCTCCCCACCCCCAGCCACGCAGGTGACCCCAGTGTCCGGACAACGGGAGAGAGGAGTACGCTGGAAGGTGAGGACCCGCCCTTGCTCACGCGCTCTCATCTCCCCACAGGTGAAATCCTGGCCGAGGGGTCTGTCTCGGCGCTAAGCAGGGCCCTCGGGGGCAAAGTGCGGCTCCTCCTCTGACCCTCGGGGACCCGTCCAGTCTCCAATCTTTGTGCTCTAGCGGCTGCTGTCGTGTCCCTGCTAACTCCTGGGCCCCCACAAAGATACTCTTATCCGCAAATGACGGTCAAAGTCTGTGTTTATATCAGGAGAGACAGTGGGACTCCTGCCATCTTTCTGACCTCACTCTGTTACTACAGGTTTCTTCTTTGTGGATCTTTTCCTATTTTCTTTAGCAATGTCGATCAATAGGTACATTAATTTTGTTATATAGTTATCAAGAAGTCTAAAGGTACACTCACAGACATTTGTAAACAATAAAAATAAATAGTTCCTTTGGCAAAACAAGCGGTTGATGTAAACATTGTGCAGTGGACAATGCAGCTGAGTCTTAGAAAGTTATGAACACGCTGGGATCTCAGCCCAGTTTACTCACTGACACGGATGCATCTGGGAGGAGGAGACCAGCCATTCTCTGTGCAGGTCATTGTGTTCTGATTATTTTCAAGACTGTAGCCATCATAGCAGTCTACTCTTACAGTTTCACCCTGTAAATATTTTTCTTCACGACGTGAGGTACGTCCATTTTCCAAATAATTGAAAATACATCGTCCTTATGATCATAAAAGTAATATGAAAAAAATACAACATAAATTTTGGAAAATAGTATATTAAAGATTAATCTTATAGAATTTACATGAGGATGCGTTAGTATTCAAATATAACGTCTTTTGTTTTTTTTAATTTATTTTAATTTATTTTTTATTTGTAGTGGATTTTGTCATACACTGAATAGAAAAAGCCATGGGTTTACATGTGTTCCCCATCCCGATCCCGCCTCCCACCTCCCTCTCCACCCGCTCCCTCTAGGTTTTCCCAGTGCACCAGGTCCGAGCACTTGTCTCATGCATCCAACCCAGGCTGGTGATCTGTTTCACCCTAGATAATATACATGTTTTGATGCTGTTCTCTTGAAACATCCCACCCTCGCCTTCTCCCACAGAGTCTAAGAGACTGTTCTATAAATCTGTGTCTTTTTTTTTCTGTTCTGTATATAGGGTTATCATTAACTTCTTTCTAAATTCCATATATATACGTGTAACAATAAAAATGGAAGTTACTATGACATGTTTGTTTGAAATGAAGATCAATATTCCATATTATTTTAGCTTAGTTTCATGATTAAAATATGTATCAGTGATGCAGATATTCCTGTAAAGCCTCTGTATCTCTCACAGGATTTACATGAAAAGCCTCTGGAAAAGGGAAGATCTATTTGGATGTTTCTGCTCATAGAACTCATCCCTTGACCTTACTGTTGTTACCCAACACTTAACTGTACTCACGTATATACTTTTGTCTCTTCACTCTTTCCAAGATTTATGCACGTAAACTTAAAGAGGTTTACTTACTGAGGCACGGTTCTTCTGGAGACCATCCTTCTGCTGTGCAAGTCAGGTAATCCCAGAAATGCTGTGAAGGAGCCACAAAAGGCTGATCACAGCTATAGACAAACTGTTGATTCACACGTGCTGGAAAGTATCCTCTGTATGCATAAGATAGCCGTCCATGTTTTATCACTGGATAATTACAAGGTTCCCCTTGGAATAAAAAATTAGAAATAATGTTTTACCCCAGTATACAATCAAATTAGAATTAATGTTTCGTCTACGAATTATATTCTTGTTCAGTTAATTACACTCATTACATTATGGTTTCTAGGAAAAGAAAAGTTATAGAAAATACAGATGACTGAAGTATGTAAGGAAGCCTCACTAATGATGATCAAATTATGTCTTGTGGGTCATATTATTTAAAATTTGTATGTGGGTTCTCTTGGTAGGAAACTATGCAGAGAAGTTGCTCAGTCATGTCCGATCCTTGCGATCCCATGGACTGTAGGCTACCAGGCTCCTCCATCCATGAATTGTCCAGGCAAGAGTACCGGTACAGACCTATTAAATCAATTCTCCTTAAGTACAGAAGTCCCAACCTTGGTTGACTATATTAACATCTTAATCAAGACATGAAAGTACAGATTTTATCTTGTGGCTCATCTGCCTTCTTTTTGTTTGCTTTCCATTCTCATCAGAAACCAGAATCCTGACATTTATTCTCAGACCAGGCCAATATAGGAAGAAAACAGATTTTTTTACAATTGTCATTCACTAGTTTACTTTTCTCTTTATTGGAAATATGTGATATATATAGAGAATCACAACAATTTTTCATTGATCAAATCACACAGAGTAACATTCTTATTTATCTATCAAACTAGACATCAGGATATCTTTCCCCTTGCTTGTCTAATCAGAGAAATGAACAATGAATAATTCTTAATATCCAAATGGTTAAGATGAAGGGAACCCCTTGTCACTTATGGTCTAATTTTAATTGGAGAATGATGTATTTTTCAGTATTTCTTACAAAGATTTCAAATGAGGTATAACATAATTAAATTGTATTTTTATTATATATTGTTATTATATATTGAGTAATTTTCACATATATGCTTGCTATGTGAATCATAAACTTTGAATCTTTGCATAACTTAATCCATTTCTTTAACAAAGACTTCTCAATTTTACCCTCTCATGGCCTATAGTCTGCATCTCTCTTCACTGATAGATTTCCACCACTTTTTTGAAGCTTGTCTACATTTTTAAGTTTGAAATACTTACATAGTTTGATTTCTCTTAAGTAACAGTCTAGGTTTCTTCCCACTACGTTTTGGAGATTAGAATATTTTTTCTTCATCCTTGAATTTTACAAATTTGATCATGTATGTTAAGATATGTGTATCTTTCAATAATTCTATGCTGGGCAAGTTTGAGTATTTGTATTTGCAAGAACCAAGTGAAAAGAACTCGATTAACTTTATCATTACATTGTGGAGGAGAGATTTGAGTCCTGATGATCTGATTTCAGAACTAGTACAGTTATCATTTTGATTCATCATAGAATATGAATACAGTAAAATAATCCACTGAGACTCACTTCCAAAAGGTACACAAAGAGGGCATAATTAAAAGTAAGCATCATTACTATCACTGGCCTGAGGCATTTTCCTCATCTACTCTTTCATTTGGTCACATGTGAATCTGTCTGTATTTCTCTAACCAGATCATTTATTGAAGCACATGTAATACTCCACTATAGTTGGAATGGCATTGACTTTGCCAGGACTCAGAACAGCCTCATTCTCCTCTTACACTCCTACCAACACAGGTTCAGGTCTCTTGAGGAGCTTTGGCTGTGCCATCATAATGATGGCTCAGATTGATCTCAAAATTGATGAAAAGCATTCACTAAGTCTTAAAAGTGTTTCTATTCTTCCTATAACTCTGCAACTTACTCCCAAGATCCATGCCCAGGATCTAATAATTTTTAAATTTAAGTTTTAAATTTCCTGTTATTAGGTCCAATCTCACACATGGAATTCGTTTTGAGTGACAAATCTGTCCTAATATGGGTTCACTTTCAGAAGATCTGTATCATTGCAGATGCATCTCCTTTGCAGCATTAAATTAGCTGATGATACAAAAGTGGAAAGGAACAGGCCTGAGGACAAAGTCCTGCATCTGATAGCTCATTTAATGAAATAATGAATATTTATAAACTATTTAAACAGTTTCCTCATGTTGTCCACAAGAACGTCACAAGGTCCTTTGTGGGATAACCTTGTTGTGATATAAATAAGGTTGGATTGATCGACCATTTTCAAAGGGCTTCCCTACGGCTCAGTGGGTGGAGAATCCACCTGCAGTGCAGGAGACACAGGAGATGTAGGTTTCATCACTGGGTCAGAAAGATTCCCCTGGAGAAGGAAATGGCAACCCACACCAGTATTCTTGCCTGGAGAACTCCACAGAAAGAGGATCCTGGTAGGCTGTAGTCCCAAGGATCACAAAGAGTTGTACACAACTGAGCGACTAAGCACACAGCACCATTTTCATAAATCCATCTTCAACAAGATTAAATATTCTTCTTAAAATTCTTATGCAGATTAAAATATGTTTTATACTGCTAATACCTTCATTTTTATGGAACTTATGCTTTGAAAATTCACTTTAAATGTTTGCTTGGAATTCCCATTAAGGTCATTGAACTCTTTTATATCATTACAGTTTTTTTCATGGAATAACTGGCTTAAGTATGCTGAAATTTTACAGTGTACTGTTAGAAAGAAGAGGATTGTTTTAGAGGCAGCCAAGAAGTTGAGGAGTAGAGAACGCATCCCCAAAAAATACTCTGTTCATGTGACCTGGTGCTCTTCTCTATTTTACGGTTTTAGGCAAGTCCACACCGCCTTCCACACTCCTCTCTTCAAATATTAGAGCCTAAGTCCTCACCACTGAGTGTGCAGGACTTAGCGTCCGTTTCTAAAGATCACACATGACGGACAGGACAGTGAGTGACCAAGTTATACCAAGTGTGGAGGCTTCCTCCTCCCTCTCTGGGGTCACTGGCCCTGAGGAAAGCGAGCTGTCTCTCAACCTGCAGAGATGCCCAGCTGGTCAGGTACTGAGGCCTCCCCACAAAGCCAGGGGAGTGAGCCAGCTTGGAAGCAAAGCCTCCAGCCCAGCTGAGCATCCAAGTGACAGTGGCCCAGGTCAGTACCCTGACTGCCACCCATGCATAGTGATTCAGAACCAGACAGTGAAGCCCCTTCCTCGTTCCTGACCCACAGGAGCTCTCAGAACTCTCAGAGGGGTGTTGTCTTACGCCAATATGTTTTCTGGGAAATTTGTTAATTTGGGCTATGTGTCTCATACAATGGCGTTAATTTGGGCTAAGTGTCTCATACAATGGCGTCCCAGTGGGCACAAGTGGTAAGGAAGCCATCTGCCAATGCAGGAGGTGCGGGTTTCGATCGCTGGGTTGGGAAGAACCCCTGGAGGAGGGCACTCCAGCATTCTTGCCTGGAAAATCCCATGAACAGGGAAGCCTGGTGGGCTACTGTGCATCGGGTGGCAAAGAGTCAGACATGACTGAGAAACTTAGCATGCATGCACGCAGGCAGCTAATACAATAGGCCCTATGAGGTATTATTTTTGCTTAATGGCTTAGATCCAGTGTTACAATTATTTTGCATGCTAAGTCGCTTCAGTCGTATCTAGTTCTTTGTGACCCCCTGTGGACTACATCTTGCCAAGCTTCTCTGTCCATGGGATTCTCCAGGCAAGAATAGTCGAGTGGGCTGTTAGAGATTTAAATATTAAAAAACACAGCCATATTTTAATTTTGAGTGGCAAAAATTTAAAGAGTTTTTAGATTACAAAAATGTTTTTATTCCTTATTAGAATTTCCTACTTCAAGAAACAAAGGAAATGCCTCTAAAAGCCCCTAATTAGCATACACAGTAGGGCAGATACTTGGATTTGCCCTACTGTGTAGGGCATTGCACCGCATTGTTGTGTGTTTAAGAGAATGAAATTTCACAAATAAGAAGGTCAAGATATGAATGGAACGTGCAGGTACTTCTCGGAGCAGGTGCCCAGCCATCTCTGGTACACCTTGCAACAGTTCCATGAATCTCAGGAATAAAACCCTTTTACACTCATAAGTGACTCTATCTTGACCTCTGTATTTACTTAATTCAGGTCTGGGCACACCATTTGGAATATGAGGAGGATCACATATTATTTCTGAAAAGAAAAAAGGTATGTTCATAATATGGAAATCACATCCCTTAAAATAATCAACGATATAAAAATATTAAAGTGGATGTTATTAATTTGTTCTTAGTACAGCACAAAAGTCAGTAAGATGAGCACAGCCTCACACCCCTCCTGCTGTATCACTTGCATTCCCTTCACTGTGTTTCTCATCTGATGTATCTGTACCCTTGTACTCTTGAACCCTCTCTCCACACTCAGCGCACACTCCATGACCTCCCACATCTGGCAAAGAACTCATGGCGCATCACTCAGCTGTCCTTTCCACTTTCTGCAAGCTTCTCGGCTTCTGCAGTTCTCACAAGCACTGCTGGCAAATAGTCTCCTCCCTCAGACCCTTGTTGCAATAGCACACCTGTCCTTTTGAAGTGGACTTAACTACAGGGAGTGCACCGGGCAATGAGACGAATGTGGAAGGAGTGTTTTCCTTTAGGGAGGGAGTTGAAAAAATTGAATTTTCATGTTCTCTTTCCCACAGCTGCAGTGATTAAAGAACATGGAAGGTAATATCTCCATTCCCTGATTCTTACAATTAAAATAATGAGGAGGGTGCCTCCTGACCTATGTTTTCTGGGAAATTTGTTAATTAAGGCTATATATCTAATACAGTGGGCTTCCCAGTTGGCACAAGTGGTAAGGAATCTGCCTGCCAATGCAGGAGACATAGGAGATGCAGGTTCCAATGAAGGTTGGAAGTGAGCATGCATAGAAAATAAACTTTAGTTTTTTAAGCCACTAAGATTTTGGAATACATTATTCTTATTGCAATAAGATAACCTAATCCAGGTTTCAAAACTCCTCTTTCATATAAAGACTCAGGTGAAAGGTGTCTGTTGTAAATACTGAGTTCCGCCATTGTAGGGCAGAAGTAGCCGTAGACAATACAAATAAGAAATGGGCATGTCGCTGTTCCGGTAAGTCTTAGTTTGGAAATATACCCATAGTCTTATTCTAGTTGATTAATAAAACATCACTCATATACCTGGGAATCAGGAGAAACTGAA
Source organism: Hydropotes inermis (assembly GCA_020226075.1). NCBI lineage: Eukaryota > Metazoa > Chordata > Mammalia > Artiodactyla > Cervidae > Hydropotes > Hydropotes inermis. Next base: position 48,547 of record JAGTXW010001504.1, read on the forward strand.
TTAAGTGACATGTCTGCCTGCTCCTCAGCAAGAATAAAGGTGATACAGCCTTTCTTATAAGTGATCTGGGGCCTGAGTGGCTCTTAATTGTAACACTTAGGACTGGACAGGGAGCTTTATTGTGCTGTAAATGTGGTTCATGAAGAAAATTGCTAAATGGACTAAAATAACATGCAACAAATTATGAGATGAATAATGCAGAGTGATGCATATTCCACCCACACCTGGAATTTCATGAGGTATCATAAAACTCATGAGAGGTTTCAGTTACAAAAACTTGAAGACAACTGGATTATTAAAGAAAATGAAAGACAAAAACATCATGATGAAGAACTTATAAGTTTTATTTTTTGGAGTAAAATCTTTGTTTTTAATATGATTTAATTGCTTATATTAATACATTTATATAATTTAATTTTTTCCATTAATTTTTATTGGAGTTGCTTTAAAATGTTGGGTTAGCTTTGGCTGTACATCAAAATGAATCAGTTATATGAATATATATATATATATATATATATATCTCCTCGTTTTTTGGATTTCCTTCCCATTTAGGTCCCCAGACAGCATTGAGTGGAGCTGCCTATGATACACAGTAGGTTCTCATTAGTTATCTATTTTATTCATAACAGCCAGGACATGGAATCAACCTACGTGTCCATCAAGAGAAGAACAGATACCGATGAAGTGGTACATATATACAATGAGATATTACTCAGGCACAAAAAGCTATGAAATTGTGCAGTTTGCAGAGATGTAGATAAACCTAAAGGCTGTCATATAGAGTGAATCAAGTCAGAAAGAGAAAAATAAATATGGTATAATATTGCTATGAAACCTAGGAAAATGATACAGATGAACTTATTTGCAAAGCAAAGATAGAGATACAGCCATAGAGAATGAATGTATGGATACCAGGGGGTCCAAGGGTAGAGGGATGAATTGGGAGATTGAGCTAGACATATATACACTATTGTGTAAAAAATAGATAACTAATGGAAAGAACTTATAAGTTTAAAAATAAAAGTAACAAGTTTTTTTAAGGTTGTCAACATTTCTATTTCTCTCTGAAAATAATTCTAAATGTATTGGCACTACACTGGAAATTAAGACTGTATTTCACATTTTGTAAAAGGAAAATATATCTGATACCTAAGCTGGTTTTTTAAAAGCCTTAAACTAACAGTGATTTAATAACCTTTAATAGGTCTATTAATCTATAATCACAATACAGTCAACTGAGCATATTTAAAATGAGATTTGAACCAGTAAAATATATATTTGAACCTGTAAAATTATAAAAAAAATAACCATTGTTCTCCAGAGTTGCCTCGTATTACAAGTAAGACTCTCCTAAACACTCTGGAATTATAATCTACTTTTCAGTGGCACAATTTCTATTCACACTTTCATGAGCATATTCACATGACCCCATAATCTACATAGAGTACCTCTCTGCACTGTGGAACTCAGATGGCATAGAAAAGTATTCATTTTCTTTTCCCCTCTTAGGTGAATATCTGATCATTTTTCCATTAAGGTATCCTTATGTTTGTCTCACAGTGCAGACTATTTTAACCAGTTTACTGGATCAAAAATACACACCAAAGGAAATAGACAGTTATATTTAGGAGGAAGGCTGAGTGTTCACATCTGTTTCAACTTACCCTGTCCGTGAGCAGTGTAAAACCACGAGGTGAGAAGGACATTGATTAACAACAACATGTTAGATTTTCCCAGTGGTACATTCACACAAATACTCCAGCTGCACTGTTTAGGGTTCAAAATCTGCCTCATGTCCAGTTACCTAGTGTGACTGAATTTAAATGCATTACAATGAACCTAGTTAATTAGTGCCATTGTATAAATATCAAAGTTCAAAGTTTTGAAATGACCCTAACTTGTTTCTGTTGGTAGTTTCACAATAAGTTATTGTATGCATCACCTGATATCTATGTGCACAACTTTCTGTGGTTAATATGGACTGGTTGCAAAGCCATATATCAGATACTAAATTTCAATAATATATTTTAAGAGAGTAGGTGAAGTTTTTCCCAGACATTTGAGTCATCCATATTTTCATGGGTAACGGAAGTGAATAGATTAAAAAAAATTATATATATATATATATATATATATATATATATATATATAGTAGAGCTTAAAAACAGTCACATAAATTATAGCACAATCCCTTTATTTAAATGCTATTTATGGGTGGGTTTTATGATTATCAATTTTCCCAATTTTGATGACCTATAATTGTCATAAAGCACTGCATAAGTGTCAAGTATGTGGCCTAATGATGTAATTTACATATATCATGAAATGATTATAGCAATAAGGTTTGTGAATATCCATCATCTCATATAGACATAAAATTAAAGAAATTAAAAAAAACTGTGATAAGAACTCAGGACTTACTGTCCTATTAACTTTCATACTTAAGATACAGCAGAATTAATCATATTAATCTTGTTGTACACTACATCCTTAGTACTAATCTATCTCACAGCAGGAAATTGGTACCTTTTAACTGGCTTCATCCAGTTTCCCTATCTCTGGTAACCACAAATCAGATCTCTTTTTCAAAGAGCCACCAGAGCCCTAGCCTCTGGTAACCACAAATCAGATCTCTTTTTCAAAGCATTTGTTTGCTCTTTTAAGTACAGCTGGCCTACAACATTGTGTTACTTGCTGTTACACAGTGTAGTGATTCCACATTTCTGTCCATTTCAAAATAATTGCCACAGTAAGTTTAGTTACCATCAATCAAGATTTTTAAAACTGCATAAGTATTGACTATCTGCACCACACTGGATTTCATGTTATGACTCATCCATTTTGCACCTGGAAGTTCATCCCCTTAACCTCTCCCTCACCAGAGGATCTGGAGTGCATTCCCTTAAAAAGACACACAGAACTGCTCATTGCAGCTTTATTCATAAAGGGCAAAAATGCAAATGGTTTCCATAAACATTCAGAAAATGAATAGAACATTTGTAGCATTTTCATGCTACAAAATGAAGTACTGATATAGACAGCAGCTTGGGATAATCTCATAGCTCTCGTAAATGGAAAAAATCAAACACACTCACTAAGTATGTATCTTATAATTTCATTGGTAGGCATTTCAAGACATGGAAAAGCTCATCATGAAGGCAGTGCCTATGAGATAAGGTGTCATACAGAATGGGAAGAGACACAAGGAAACCTGAAGATGTGCTGGACATTTGCTCAATTTAGTTCTGGGTAATAGTTACACAGGTATACATATGTGTTAAAAAAATCATCAATCAGAACACTTAAGATTAACTTCAGGTATTTAGCTATTTGTATGTTTAACTGTGCTTTAAAAATTACCATTTTCAGAATAAAATATAAAGTTAAAAGTTATTGTTTTTCTTCAAAAGTTCATTTCTCAGTGAAACCAAACCTCCACTCCAAAAAGAAATAGTGTAGCTATGGAATATGGAGAGACTTCAGTAGGCGTGAAGGAACATTTGGGATGATGAAAATATTCTACATCTTGATTATAGAGTAGTTGTATAGAAGTATTGGAGAAGGAAATGGAAATCTACTCCAGTATTCTTGTCTGGGAAATCCCACGGACAGAGGAACATGGCAGGCTACAGTCCATGGGATCGCAAGAGTTGGATGCAGCCTGTCAAACAAACCATGACATAACTATATATATATATATTTTGTAAGACTGATCATATTGCATATTTAGAATAGACAGGTTAAAAGTGTCTTCTCTGTAAAGGTAATGAGAAGTTCCTCAGAGCTCTAGGTGATTAATAGAAGGACTTTAGAATTCTCCAAAGAAACTGAAAGACCAAGGCAATAATAGAAGAGCATTTTCATAAAAGTTAAAAAAAGATAATGAAAATCAAGAGTTTTATATCCATATAACCAGACAGCCAAGTATTAAACTACAGAAAATATTCTTAAATGTGTAAGAACTCACAGGACACTATTGACATGCAGATGCGCACATTCCATGGTTAGAGCTACATGCTGAGTCACCCAGTCATGTCTGATTTTTGCTATCCTTTGGATTATAGCTGCCAATCTCCTCTGTCCATGAGATTTTCCACGCAAGGATATGGGTAAGGGTTTCCATTTCCTCCTCCACAGAATTTCACAACCCAGGAATCAAACGAGTGTTTCCTGTGTCTCCTGCATTGCAGACAGATTCTTTAAACGGTGAACCATCAGGGAACTGCCTCCATGCATGTAGGGGGCACCTTAAATATGGACTCTACCTTATTCCATCTGAATGAAGAGTTCGAAAGAATAGAAAGAAGAGATAAGAAAGCATTCTTAAGTGAACAATGCAAAGAAATAGAGGAAAGCAATAGAATGGTAAAGACTAAAGAACTGTTCACAAAAATTAGAGGTTCAAAGGGAACATTTCATGCAAAGATGGGCACATTGAAGGACTGAAACAGTTTGGACCCAACAGAAGCAGAAGATATTAAGAAGAGGTGGCAGGAATACATAGAAAAACTGAAAAAAAAAAGGTCTTAATGACCCCGATAACCATGATGGTGTGATCACTCACCTAGAGCCAGACATCCTGGAGTGTGTAGTCAAGTGGGCCCTAGGAAGCATTTCTACAAACAAAGCCAGTGGAGGTGATGGAGTTCCAGCTGTGACATTTCAAATCCTAAAAGATAATGCTTTTAAAGTGTGCACTCAATATACCAGCTAATTGGGAAAACTCAGCAGAGGCCACAGGACTGGAAAAGGTCAGTTTTCCTTCCAATCTCAAAGAAAGACAATGCCAAAGAATGTTCAAATAACACATAATTATGTTCATTTCACATGCTGACAATATAATGCTCAAAATCTTTCAAGCTAGGCTTCAACAGTATGTGAACTGAACCTAGACTTCCAGATCTATAAGCTGGATTTAGATAAAGCAGAGGAACCAGAGATCAAATTGACATCATCTGTTGGATCACAGATAAAGCAAGGGAACGCCAGAAAAACATCTACTTCTGCTTCATTGACTACATTAAAATCTTTAACTTTGTGGATCACAACAAACTGTGGAAAGTTCTTCAGGAGATGGGCATACCAGACCACCTTGGAAACCAGTATGCAAGTCAAGAAGCAATAGTTAAGCCAGACATAGAACAATCAGCCAGTTCCAAATTGGGATAGGAGTACATCAAGGCTGTATATTGTCACCCTGTTATTTAACTTTATGTGGAGTAAATCATGCAAAATGCTGGGATGGATGACTCACAAGCTGAACTCAAGATTGCCAGATAAATATTAAAACCTCAGATGTGCAGAAACACCACCTCTTTGCAGAAAGCAAAGATGAACTGAAGAGCCTCTTGATGAAGGTGAAAGAATAGAGTGAAAAGGCTGGCTTAAAAATCAACATGAAAAGACTTAGCTTATGGCATCTGGTCCCATCACTTCATGGGAATTAGATGGGGAAACAATGGAAATAGAGACAGACTTCATTTGTGAGGACTCCAAAATCACTGACAAGAGTTATTGCAGCCTCAAAATTAAAACAAAAAACAAGAAACATGCTTGCTCCTTGAAAGAAAAGCTATGACAAATGTAGATAGCATTTTAAAAGGTGTCACTTTGTGAAAAAAAGCCTGTATAGTCAGGCTATCGTTTTACCAGTAATCATGTACGGATGTGAGAGTTGGATTATAAAAGAGGCTCTATGCCAAAGATTTGATGCTTTCAAACAGTGGTGTTCTCCTGAGAGTCCCTTGGAGAGCAATGAAGTGAAACCAATCAATCCTAAAGGAAATCCACCCTGAATATTCATGGGAAGGACTGATGCTGAAGCTGAAGCTCCAATACTTTGGCTACCTGATATGAAGAGCTAATTCATTGGAAAAGACCCTGATGCTGGGAAAGATTGAGGACATGAGGAGAAGGGGTTGACAGGGGATGAGATGGTTGGATGGCATCATTGACCCAATGGATATGAGTTTTAAAACTGCTAGAGATCGTGAGAGACAAGAAAGTCTGGTGAGGTGCTGTCCAAGGGGTTGCAAATGTTGGGACACAAGTGACTGAAAAACAAAATGAAGATTCTTCCACCAGATGGCGCGGTTCAATCTCTAAGAAGGGGTTTTTTTGTTTTGTTTTGTTTTGTTTTTTAATTATTTTGTGGGCAAGGTAAGAAGGGGCCTTGGAGATCAGAGACTCTTTTTGCTTTAATATACATTTCAAAAGATGATATGGGAAATGGGCAATATCATGATGTTGTACATTTTGGGGTTTTGTTTTTTTTTTTTCAGAGCTGAACTGAAATAAGGATTGGGGCATGGATAGACTTACATTTGTGTAAATTAAATATTCTGCAAAGTAGAAAGAATGTAACCAAATCATGGCAAGAGAAGGAAGAGATGAGGGGAATATAAACACTGACCACTGAGAAGTAGGTGAGTGTTCAAACATCCCACTTACACCTGGCAGCAAGATGTCAAATAGTTGAGTGTAATGAAAAGAGGAATGGTGTTCTATGAAATGTACTACATAGGTTTAGACATATAGAAAAGACACTAAACTTTCTCAGATAACAAAGTAAATGTAAAAGCACAAGAGGAAAGAGGAGTGTATATATTTTAACATAAGATCCTATAGCAAAGTATCCACCAAACATGAGTCATATCTATAAGCATGTACAGTGTGAAATTGTCTGTTAAAGAAAGAAAGCTAAGTCGCTCAGTCTTGTTCAACTCTTTGCGACCCCGTGAACTGCAGACCACCAGGCTCCTGGGTCCATGGGTTTCTCCAGGCGAGAATACTGGAGTGGGTGGCCATTTCCTTCTCCAGGGGATCTTCCCGACCCAGGGATCGAACCCAGGCCTCACTCATTGTAGGCAGATGCTTTAACCTCTGAGCCACCAGGGAAAGGGTCCTTCAGTTGACTTAACCTTATTCTGTGGTGTATACAAGGAGTGCACGAGTAATCAGAGAGACCTAGGAAACGAAACCTGACTTATGCCCTGCAATCGGCCAGGCTTGGAGGAAGGAGAGACAGGGAGAGGTGGGGAGAGTGAGACAGAGTATTATGAGGTTAGTTAGAATTTAGGTTTAACGAGAATTAAAGGAATTAGCCTCTAACTAATAAAAATAAATGGAAATAAATAAATAATAAAAATAAAATAAAATAAATAAATAAAAGAATTAAAGGAACGGTGGCTCAGCAAGTAAAAAGTCCGCCTGCAATGCAGCAGACACAGGAGATGCAGGTTGGATCCCTGGCTCGGGAAGATGCCCTGGAGGACGGCATGGCAATCCAATGAAGTACACTTCTCTGAAGAATTCCATGGACAGAGGAGCCTGGTGGGCTACAGTCCATGAGGTTGCAAGGAGTGAGAGGACTGAGCGAATAAGCTCATGACTAGGCACACAAAGGAGTAAATGGCATTGCACGATGCAAAAAGTCCAAATAACAATTAAAACTTACCAGGTTGGGAAACTTGTGCCAGATCCAGAAACAAGAGGTTCTACTGCTTCCTGGATGTACCCTCAGCTTGCAACCACACCTCTCTTGTTGGAGATATGGTTTTGCAGTTAGTTCTGGGTCTAGAGAAGAAGAGGAACAGGCTAGCAGGAATCTAACAGGATTTTCCCTCTGGATCACTAGACCTCCACGTGCCGATCCCTCACCAGATCTCTGTCTCTAGCTACTGTGGGCAACTGCCACACTGGTAGAGCTGGAGAAATCCTCCTGGTTTCTGCTTTCCCACTCCAATTTCTACAGACAAAACTCAGGGAAAACCTGCAAACTAGAAGAGTGTGAAACATCGTTTGTAAGTGTTAACCTTTAAGAGAGCATAGCAGTGTGAAGAAGGTGGATGTGGTGCTTGGCAACCCCAAGTAAATAATCGGTTAGTTCATCACTGTCCACAACCACAACAATGATGCTTCTACACAGCAGTATTAAACCTGTCTTCTAAAATGAAGATTCCGTTGTTCTCTTTCTATAGACTGAAGTCAGAACTTCCAAGAGTAACCTTATTTATATTTGGTGACATTATTGCCTTCTTATTTTAGTCCTAACTCCACACAGGTGTCTTGTACTTTAAAAAAGGGAATGTCTTGGGTTTTTTTCTTTAAAAACATAAGGGCAAAGAGGCAGATGTAGTTAAAAAATTACATGTATATTTATAAAAATCAAACTAGAAAGCACAACGAAGCAATCCTCACTTCAGTAGTCATCTTTAGAGTCTGCTGAAATTATAAATTCGTTCTTCTACACCTGATCATACATCTGCCTTGTCTTCAGCCTGCAATGAAACAGTCCATGTCCCTTACCTTGTGGGATTAACCTAAACTTCATTTCCAAATGGACAGAATCTAGAGGGATCTCACGCTTAATAGGTCCCTTCTGTTTTCCATTAACCTTTATAGGAACATGGAAAAATGCAAAGGAGAAGCCTCAGAGAATCTCCTGTCTCCAAATATAATTTCCCTGTCCACATCATGTAGCAATAGACAATGACTGTTTGGTGGCTGAGTCCAATGTCCCCAGCCTGTGTTCTTATCGATTTCTGTGCCCGACAGTTCAATGACATAAGAGGCTTAAGATAACACATAGATACTTTCCATTTCCAGGAAAGGGAAATATCCATTTTTCTGGTGAAAAGACTTTATACTGTGACCTAAACCTTGCACTTTGGCAGAGTAAGAAACCATAAGCCTGGAAAAAGAATGTTATTAATGATTGTACATATTAACAAATGCAGACAAAATAGTAATCAACACAATCTAACACTAATATTTGGTTAAAAAAAGAAATACAAAAAATCAAGTTCTTGCAAAGACAAATAGGAAATTTCTTTGTTCAAGCAAATTATAGAGATTGATACAAAACACTGCCAATATGTTAGCATCCGAACAAACTTGCAATGAAGTTAGGGTTTGTGATATTGTGATTGTCAATAAAAAAGATATAGTTGGTCTTTGTCCCTGTTTTGGACACAGAATTCTAGAAACTTGGAATTTCCTATATGTCTTTTGTTATGTGAATACAGTGACTTTTGAAAATCTTCTAAAGATGGAGTCTAGTTGCCCTGGAAACCAACCATGTGTTTAGATGATTGAAACAAAAACCTTACCCTCCAGATGTCCAGTGAAGGGCAAGGGACTGGAAGTTCCAACAATCAGCAATGGTGAATCAATAAGTAACTTACACCCATATAGTGATGCCTATGTTCTGAGGACGTCCAGGACTCATAGCTTGGAGGAACGGGGAGTGTGGAGCCCTGGACGAGAACCTCCAGGACTAATGGCTTGGATGAACGGGGAGAGTGCACCCCGTTCGAGAACCTCCAGCACTGATAGCTTGGAGGAATGGGGAGAGTGGAGCCCTGGACAAGCATGGAAGCTCTGACCTTAGTAGGTTCCTGTTGTCTTCTATTAACTTCTACCACACCTTGCCCTGGG
>JAGTXW010001504.1:58487-72633 GCA_020226075.1 Hydropotes inermis
AAAACCAGCTTGAACATCTGAAAGCTCACAATTCATGTGCTGTTGAAGATGGCTTGGAGAATTTTGAGCATTACTGTACTAGGGTGTGAGATGAGTGCAATTGTGCACTCTTTGAGCATTCTTTGGCATTGCATTTCTTTGGGATTGGAATGAAAACTGACCTTTTCCAGTCCTGAGGTCACTGCTGAGTTTTCCATATTTGCTGACATACTGAGAGCAGCACTTTCACAGCATCATCTTTCAGGATTTGAAATAGCTCAACTGGAATTCCATCACCTCCACTAGCTTTGTTTGTAGTGATGCTTCCTAAGGCCCACTTGACTTCACATTCCAGGATGTCTGGCTCTAGGTGAGTGATCACACCATTGTGATTATCTGGGTCGTGAAGATCCTTTTTGTACAGTTCTTCTGTGTATTCTTGCCACCTCTTCTTAATATCTTCTGCTTTTGTCAGGCCCATACCATTTCTGTCCTTTACTGAGCCCATCTTTGCATGAAATGTTCCCTTGGTATTTCTAATTTTCTTGAAGAGATCTCTAATCTTTCACATTCTATTGTTTTCCTCTATTTCTTTGCATTGAATGCTCTCTTATCTCTCCTTGCTATTCTTTGGAACTCTGCATTCACACGGGAATATCTTTCCTTTTCTCCATTGCTTTTCACTTCCTTTCTTTTCATAGCTATTTGTAAGGCCTCCTCAGACAGCCATTTTGCATTTTTGCATTTCTTTTTCTTGGAGATGGTCTTGATTCCTGTCTCCCGTACAATGTCATGAACCTCCATCCATAGTTCATCAGGCACTCTGTCTATCAGATCTAATCCCTTAAATCTATTTCTTACTTCCACTGTATAGTCATAAAGGATTTGATTTAGGTCATACTGAATGGTCTAGCTGTTTTCTCCACTTTCATCAATTTCTATGTCAATTAAAAATTATTTAAAAATAAATTATTTTAAAGACTTCATAAAACTTTTTAGGTGAGTGCTGATTATGAACAGAGTCTGTAAATTAGCACTCATCCCTACACAGAATGACAATAAATGTAGAAAAATGATAGAACTGATATTTAAAAATCACCATTTTCTACACAACAGTGAAATAACTGCTTGCTGCCTCCGGTCATAAATAGATTCTACAACCAGTATCTGAAAATTTTGGAGAAATAATGTCTACAATAATGTTAACATTTATAGCAAAGATAACTTGTCAACTGTAACTATTTCATTTAGGGTGAGAAAACCAGCTGTTACTAGCAATTCAGATTTAAATCAATTAGCACCATGGTGATGGCCATGCTTCTTAGACTAAGAAGGTCTCTTGACTTGATGCAGCACAAAGTAATAAGATATCACTTTAAATATTTTAGCTTATTTATGTCTCTATTTTAATAATAAATTTTTAAAGATATTTATAAATCTAAAATGTTTATAGTTAACTGATAAGCTTAATATGCTGTTTAAAATGTATGAACATAAAAATCACCTTTCAGACTGGTGTTGAATGTTTCTAAAATGCTCTGTAACAGTAAAATCAGGAAAACATTAATAGACCTGGAGTTCTTTACCAAATCAATCTCTAAAGCTCATGTTTTGTCACTTTGCATATTTCTTTATTTTAGAAAATATTTTGTGGTTCAAAGTTGTATACATTAAAGATAGAAAAATTCAAGAATTCATGTAACTAAAAAGAAGTTAAACACGTTTTACACCTATTATCTGTGAATTCAACTTTAGCTATACTAAATATTTTCTTACATTTCTTGCCAATATTTTTCTATAAAAAGTTATTCAGTGTTAAAAGCAGAGTATCTTTATGTGTGTGTGTGTTTATATTTAATATTGAATTTTTTAATCACTTATGTACCATGTTATAATAGTTATACAATGTGATTCTCATTGTTCTTTATTTGAATTATGTGTACTTTGATAAGCATCTTTTAAAATAATATGTTATCCAACCAGTCCAGCATAAAGGAAATCTGTCCTGAATGTTCATTGGGAGGACTGATGCTGAAGCTGAAACTCCAATATATTGGCCACCTGATGTGAAGACCTGATCATCTGAAAAGACCCTGATGCTGGGAAAGATTGAAGGAGGGAGGAGAAGGGGACAACAGAGGATGAGATGGTTGAATGGCATCATTGACTCAATGGACATGAACTTGAGTAAACTCCGGGAGTTGCTGATGGACAGGGAGGCCTGGAGTGCTGCAGTGCATGGGGTTGCAAAGAGTTGAACATGACTGAGTGACTGAATTGAACTGAAAATATTATGTGTTTCATCGTTTTTGGTTTATTCATCTATTGATAGATGAGCAAAAGTAAGATAAATTACTTATATTTACTTGCTGACATAAGTATGACATAGTTTGCTTTTATATATTTGTCAAGTGATATTATCAATATTTTTAATTTTTCCATTTCTTTCCACACTCTTTTCCCCATGTATTCTAAAACAGGGATTCAGAAAGCCTCAGAAGTAATGGAGAAAGCTTTCAGAAAGTTAGGGAACTGACGGATGGAAGGAAGCATGGAAGTGATTTAATCTAATTTCTTGCCTTAAGTGTTTCATGAACAGGACACATAACATTTTGATTTGCCAAGTTTAATGAGGTACTTTTAAGAAGTGAATCATTGGTCTCCCATCTCTCAATTACATTGTCCCCATAATCTTTAACACAAATCTCATTTATGATCCAAGATGAGTTAAAAAATATTTGATAAAATAAACAGAACTAAATTAATAAAGAGAAATATGAATACATGTGCATATTTCAATTTTACAACTGCATTTAGTCAATGTTTTATCCACAGCTAGGATACACCATCTTTCCTTCCTGACAAGTTGTTCAAAATGTATGATCTGGTGACACTGGACAATAACCACATTGACACATAAATTCAATATTATCTTCTGTTTTAGTGTAAAGTTTTGGATCGTGTTTGCATCTTAACTGTATGTGATGCTTTCTCATTGATTCTTCTGAAACTCCACATGCCTCTAAAGTTAAAGAAAATAAACATGAACCTTTGAGTAATATGCAAATATTTTCTAGAGAATTTCAAGGTTTCAAGAAATGTGGTCCAAAAATTATTCCTCAAACCTTTCCAAACCAATACACTGAAAATGTATAACATAGGTATCATCATATTAACAAAATAATGTTAGAAGAATGAGATACTTTGTTTAGTGTAATCATTAAATGTTATAATGAAAGATCCATAATGTCAGTTGTCATATGAAGAGCTTTCATAAAGGAGCCATTGTTGCTTGAACATGAAATTTTCTAACTTTATTTCTATATACAGATATTAATACTTGGTGGTCAAGCACGCAACAGAATGGTTATTTATTCCTTAAAATCCCTATTATAAACAGTTAAACATCATGCTGAGGAAAAGAATTATCCCAGGATCTGGGAGAAGTTTAAAGCATTTAACTAAGCATTTTTGTGTTTCTGACCACTCTCCATTCCAATGTACTATGTTTCTGTTTCCACGAAGTTCATAGTAGGACTGACACCGGTACTCAATAATCATTCCTGGAGGATATACTGACTGCAGGAGTGAGGTAATGTCTCCATTGTCTATTGGTTGAGGAGGCCCACATTTTCCCTGAGAGTCTAAAAAATAATGCTGTTTGCTTTATTCAAAGAAAACCCCTACAGTATTAAACAAATAAAATAAAAATGGACCCAAATATGTAATATCAAATCTTATAATTTCTGAAGACAGAAATGATTTATAGGAGGAATTTAAATCACTTAATCAGAAATACACATTTTAAGACCTTATTTTACCCCCATAGAAGCAGATAGAGTACTCTAACAAATATGTCTGTTTTGCAGTGTCCTGATGTTTATACATGAACCATAAACTTCCAGATATTCAAGTTGGTTTTAGAAAAGGCAGAGGAACCAGAGATCAAATTGCCAATATCCGCTGGATCATAGAAAAAGCAAGAGAGTTCCAGAAAAACATCTATTTCTGCTTTATTGACTATGCCAAAGCCTTGACTGTGTGGATCACAATAAAATGTGGAAAATTCTGAAAGAGATGGGAATAACAGACCACCTGACCTGCCTCTTGAGAAACCTGTATGCAGGTCAGGAAGCAACAGTTAGAACAACAGTTGGAACAACAGACTGGTTCCAAATAGGAAAAGGAGTACATCAAGGCTGTATATTGTCACCCTGATTATTTAACTTATATGCAGAGTACATCATGAGAGACGCTGGGCTGGAAGAAGCGCAAGCTGGAATCAAGATTGCCAGGGGAAATATCAATAACCTCAGATATGCAGATGACACCACCCTTATGGCAAAGAGTGAAGAGGAACTAAAAGGCCCCTTGATGAAAGTGAAAGAGGAGAGTCAAAAAGTTGGCTTAAAGCTCAACATTCAGAAAACTATGATCATGGTATCTGGTCCCATCACTTCATGGGGAATAGATGTGGAGACAGTGGAAACAGTGTTAGACTTTACTTTTTGGGGTCTCCAAAATCACTGCAGATGGTGACTGCAGCCATGAAATTAAAAGATGCTTACTCCTTGGAAGGAAAGTTATGACCAACCTGGATAGCATATTAAAAAGGAGAGACATTACTTTGCCAACAAAGGTCCATCTAATCACGGCTATGGTTTTCCAGCGGTCATGCATGGATGTGAGAGTTGGACTGTGAAGAAAGCTGAGTGCCCAGAAATTGATGCTTTTGAACTATGGTGTTGGAGAAGACTCTTTAGAGCCCCTCGGACTGCAAGGAGATCCAACCAGTCCATCCTAAAGGAGATCAGTCCTGGGTGTTCATTGGAAGGACTGATGCTGAAGCTGAAACTCCAATACTTTGGCTACCTCATGCGAAGAGTTGACTCATTTGAAAAGACCCTGATGCTGAGAGGGATTGGGGGCAGGAGGAGAAGGGGACAACAGAGGATGAAATGGTTGGATGGCATCACCAACTTGATGGGCATGAGTTTGAGTAAACTCTGGGAATTGGTGACGGACAGGGAAGCCTGGTGTTCTGCGATTCATGGGGTCGCAAAGAAGTCAGAGATGACTGGGTGACTGAACTGAACTGAACTGAAGTATTCCTTCTGCCTAATAAGGATCCTGAACAAATTATAAAAGCTAACACAGGAGACCGAAACAAGTATAAGTTAATCTGCTTAGGGACTTTGGGTTTCAAAGAGTTACACTGAAGAGAGTCCTCGGGGTTTTCATTTTGCCTTCTGTGTATCCTGAATGGGCCACTGAGATGGCAACCCAGAAACAATACAAGAACAGAAAGGAAAAAAGTTTCATGAAGCAGTTGATCTTTTGAGAAAAGACCCAGAAAAGAGTAGCCTAACAACATACAAACAATGTTCACAATACTGACTTAGTCTAGTAATACTACATGAAGTGTGCACACTAAGTCCTTGTGTACACCAGGACCCAGAGACCCCACAGAGACTAAGCCAGAATTGTGTCTGAGTGTCTCCTGCAGAAGTATGGGTAAGTAATGCACTGCTACAGGGGCAGGGGCTCTGGGTGCAGTAGACCTGGGTATTGAATAAGCCCTCTTGGAGGAGGCTGCAATTAACCTCACCACAGAGCCGCCAGAACTTACAGACTATGGAAACAGACTCTTAGAGAGCACAAACAAAATCTTGTGCACAACAGAACCCAAGAGACAGAAGCAGTGACCCCACAGAGACTGAACCAGGCTCATCCATCAGTGTCCAGGAGTCTACAGTAGAGGTATGGGTTAGCCGTGGCCTGCTGCAGGTTTGGGGACACTGATTGCAGTAGTGCATGCATAAGACCTGTTGAAGGAGGTCACCAGTATCTTCCTTATTTCCACCATAGTTTAGCCGCAAGTCAAAAAACAGGGAGGGAACATGGCCCCAACCATCAACAGAAAATTTGTCTAAAGATTTACTGAGCATGGCCTCTTCCACCAGACCAAGACCCAGATTCCCCCTGAGTCAGTCTCTCTGGTCAGGAAGCTTCCATAAGCCTCTTGTCCTCATCCATCAGAGGTCAGACAGAATGAAAACACAATCACAGAAAACTAACCAATCTGATCACATGGACAACAGCCTTATATAACTCCATGAAACTCTGAGCCATGCTGTATAAGGCCACTCAAGATGGACGGGTCATGGCAGATAGTTCTGACAAAATGTGGTCCACTGGAGAAGGTAATGGCAAACCACTTCAGTATTCTTGCCTTGAGAACCCCATTAATAATATGAAAAGGCAAAAAAGACAGGACACTGAAAGATGAACTCCTGAGGTCAGGAGGTGCCCAATATGCAGGAGATCAGAGGAGAAATAATTCCAGAAAAAATGAAGAGATGGATAAAAAGCAAAAACAACACCCAATTGTGGGTGTGACTGGTGATGGAAGTAAAGTCTGATGCTGTAAAGAGCACTATTGCATAGGGACCTGGAATGTTAGGTCCACGAATCAAAGCAAATTGGAAGTGGTCAAATAGGAAGTGGCAAGAGTGAACATTGGCATTTTAAAAAATCAGCAAACTAAAATGGACTGGGATGGGTGAATTTAACTCAGATGACCAGTATATCTACTACTGTGAGCAAGAATCCCTAAGAAGAAAAGGAGTAGCCATGATAGTCAACAAAACCGTTTGAAATGAAGTGCTTGGATGAAATCTCAAAAATGACAAAATGATTGCTGTTCATTTCCAAGGCAAACCATTCACTATCACTGTAATCCAGGTCTATGCCCTGAAAAGTAATGCTGAAGAAGTTGAAGTGGAATGCTTTTCTGAAGACATACAAGGACTTCTAGAACTAACAGCAAAAAGATGTCCTTTTCATTACAGGGGACTGGAATGCAAAAGTAGGAAGGCAAGAGATACCTGGAGTAATGGGCAAATTTGGCATTAGAGTACAAAATGAAGCAGGGCAAAGTGTAACAGAGTTTTGCCAGGAGAACACACTGGTCATAGCAAACACTCTTCCAACAACACAAGTGAGAACTCTACACATGGACATCACCAGATGGTCAATACTGAATTCAGATTGATTATATTCTTTGCAGCCAAAGATGGAGAAGCTCTAAACAGTCAGCAAAAACACAACTGGGAGCTGACTGTAGCTCAGATCATGAAATCCTTGTTGCCAAATTTATACTTAAACTGAAGAAAGATCTGAAAACCACTAGACAATTCAGGGATGACCTAAATCAAATCCCTTATGATTATAGAGTGGAAGTGACAAATAGAATCAAGAAATTAGATCTGATAAGACAGAATGCCTGAACAACTATGGACAGAGGTTCCTGACTTTGTACAGGGGGCAAGGATCAAAAGCATCCCCAATAAAAATAAATGTAAAAAAGCAAAATGGTTGCCTCAGGAGGCCTTAAAAATAGCTGAGAAAAGAAGAGACACTAAAGGCAAAAGAGAAAAGGAAAGATAAAACTATTTGAATGCAGAGTTCCAAAGAATAGCAAGGAGAGATAAGAAAGCCTTCCTCAGTGATCAGTGCAAAGAAATAGAGGAAAACAACAGAATTGGAAAGACTAGTGATCTCTTCAAGAAAATTAGAGATACCAAAGACATTTCATGTAGCCATGGGCACTTATAAAGGACAGAAATGGTATGGACCCAACAGAAGTGGGAGATATTAAGAAGAGGTGGCAAGAATACACAGAAGAACTATACAAAAAACATCTTCATGAATCAGATAACCGTGAAGATGTGCTCACTCACCTAGAGCCATACATCCTAGAATAGAAAGTCAAGTGGGCCTTAGGAAGCATCACTACAAACAAAGTTAGTGGAGGTGATGGAATTCCAGTTGAACTATTTCAAATCCTAAACGATGATGCTCTTTAAGTACTGCACTCAATATGCCTAAAAATTTGGAAAATTCAGCAGTGACCACAGGTCTGGAAAATGTTAGTTTTCATTTAATCCCAAAGTATGTTCAAACTACCATACAATTACATTCATCTCACACTCTAGTACAGTAATGCTAAAACTTCTCCAAGCTAGGCTTCAACAGCACATAACCCATGATATTCCTGATGTTCAAGCTGGATTCAGAAAAGGCAGAGGAAGAAGAGATCAAATTGCCAACATTCACTGGATACCAAAAAAGGAAGAAAGTTCCACAAAATAATCTACTCCTGCTTTATTGACTACACCAAAGCCTTTGACTGTGTGGGTTGCAACAAATTGTAAAAATTAAATAGATGGTAACACCTGACCTGTCTCCTGAGAAAGTTGTATGCAGGTCAAGAAGCCACAGTTAGAATCAGACATGGAAGAACAAACTGGTTCCAAATCAGGAAAGGAGTATATCAAGGATGTATATTGTCACCCTGCTTACTTAACTTATATGCAGAGTACATCATGCAAAATTCCAAGCTGGATGAAGCACAAGCTGGAATCAAGATTGTCAGGAGAAATATAAACAACCTCAGATATGCAGATGACACCACCATTATGGCAAAAAGTGAAAAAGAATTAAGTCTCCTAATGAAAGTGAAAGAGGAAAGTGAAAAAGGTGGCTTAAAAGTCAACGTTCAGGGAACTAAGGACATGGTATCTGGTCTCATCACTTCATAGCAAATAGACTGTAAAACAATGGATACAGTGACAGACTTTATTTTGGGGGGCTATAAAATCACTGCAGATGGTGACTGCAGTCATGAAATTAAAAGACATTTGCTCCTTGGAAAAGATCTACCTAAACAGCATATTAAAAAGCAGAGGCATTAATTAGCCAACAAAATTCCATCTAGTGAAAGCTATGATTTTTCCAGTCATCATGTATGGATGTGAGAATTGGAGTGTAGAGAAAGCTGAGCATCGAAAAATTGATGGTTTTGAACTCTGGTGTTGGAGAAGACTCTTGAGAGTCCATTGGAATGCAAGGAGTTCAAACCAGTCAACCCTAAAAGGAATCAGTCCCGAATATACTTTTAAAGGGCTGATGATGAAGCTGAAACTCCAATACTTTGGCCACCTGATGCAAAGGACTGACTCTTTGGAAAAGAACCTGATGCTGGGAAAGATTGAAAGCAGAAGGATAAGGGGACGACAGAGGATGAGATGGAAATGATGGCATCACTGACTCAATGGACATGAGTTTAGTTAAGCTCTGGAAGTTGGTGATGGATGGAGAAACCTGGCATGTTGCAGTTCATGGGGTTGCAAAGAGTCAGACATGCCTGAGCAACTGAACTGAACTTATTCAGTCTAGAAACATACAATGGCAGAAACCTAAAGCCATTTCTTTCCATGCCTTGATCTACAGGGTCCAAGTAAGCAGCCTACATTTCCTACATTTCCACCCACATAATAAGGGAACAAGAAACATCTGCCTTTTCTCCTGGTGTCAGGGGAGGCCAGGTGGGAACATTGGACTTGCACCCTACATGGCAGTAAGAGAAGTCTGATTAATGAAGGAGTCCAATAACACCCTTAGTCTCAAGATATAAAAGTTCAAGTGTCCAAATAGATTTGAAAATCATTTTTCAGGCCAAAGACCAGGTAAACCTCAAAAGAGAAAATAACAATCAACAGGAGACTACACTGAGATGACACAGATATTAAAATCATTGGATGCTGGTTTTTAAAAATCCAGTCGAGTTGGTAGAACTAGAAAATAGATTATTAGAAAACCACATGGTTCAACAATATATTGCAGATGGCAGAAGGATCAATAAGCTTGAATATTAACTAACTTTGATAATAGACTGAAAAGAAAATGGACATAGCTTCAAGGACCTGTCGGAAGATAGCAAAGAACTGTTGAACATGAAGTTGAAATTAAAGAATAAGAGATAAAAAAAATAATGGCTGAGTTCCCTGTGCCATCATTTTCTGATGGTCTAAATGGAAAGAAAATCCAAAAGAATGGGACGATGTGTATATGTGTAGCTGATTCACTTTGATATACAGTGAAACTAACACTATATTGTAAAGGAAATATACATCAAAATAATTTTTAAAGAATGACTGAAAATTTCTTGAATAGGACATATAAATTCATCACTAACCAAAAATAACTACATATTAAAACTGCTCAGTGAATTCCAAGTGGAATGGAGCCAAAGAACTTAATGTCAAGATACATCATGGTCAGTTCCTGTTGTGTTGTTCAGTCGCTCAACTGTTTCTGACTCTGCAACCCCATGGATTGTAGCAAGCCAGGCTTTCCTATCCTTCATTAACTCCCAGAGTTTGCTCAAAGTCATGCCCATTCTGTCGATCATGCCATACAACCGTGTTATCCTCCGATGTCCCTTCTGCTGCCCTTAAACTTTTCCAACATCAGGATCTATTCCAATGAGTCAGCTCTTCTCATCAGGTGGCCAAAATACAGCTTCAGCATCAGTCCTTCCAATGAATATTCAGAACTGATTTCTTTTAGGACTGACTGGCTTGATCTCCTTGCAGTCTAAGGGATGTTCAAGAGTCTTCTCAAGCACCACAGTTCAAAATATCAATTCTTTGGTACTCAGCCTTCTTTGTGGTCAAACATTTACATCCATACATGACTGGCTGAAAAACCATAACTTTGACAATAAGAACCTTTGTTGGTAAAGTGATGTCTCTGCTTCTTAACATGCTGTCGAGGTTTTCATAGCTTTTCTTCCAAGGAGCAAGTGTCTTTTAATTTCCTGGCTGCAGTCACCATCAACAGTGATTGTGGAACTAAAAAGAATGAAGTCTGTCATTGTTTCCATTTTTCCCCATTTTTGCCATGCAGTGATGGAACCTGAGACATGATCTTCGGTTTTTGAATATGGTTTTTAAGATAGCTTTTCCAATCTCCTCTTTCACCATCATCAAGGGATTCTTTAATTCCTCTTTGGTTTCTTCCATTAGTGTGATGTCATCTGTGTATCTGAGGTTATTGGTATTTTTCCTGGCAATCTTGATTCCAGCTTGTGCTTCTTCCAGACTGGTATTTTGTATGATGTTAAATTAGCAGGGTGACAATATATAACCTTGACATACTCCTTTCCCAATTTTGAATCAGTTTGTTGTTCCATTTCAGTTCTAATTGTTGCTTCTTGACCTGTATACAGCTTTCTCAGGAGGCAGGTAAGGTGGTCAAGTATTCCCATCTCTGTAAGAATTTTCCACAGTGTTGTGATTCAAACAAAGATTTTAGTGTAGTCAATGAAGCAGAAGTAGATGTTTTTGTGCATTTTTTTTTTTTTGCTTTTTCTATGATCTAATGGATGTTGTCAATTTAATCTCTCATTCCTCTGCCTTTCTAAATTTAGCTTTTACATCTGGAAGTTCTCAGTTCACATGTTGTTGAAGTTTAGTTTGAAGGATTTTGAGTATTACCTTGCTAGCATGTGAAATGAGCCCAGTTGTGTTGTGGTAGTTTGAACATTCTTTGACATTGCCCTTCTAGAGACTGGAATAAAAACTGACCTTTTCCAGTCCTATAGCCACTGCTGAGTTTTCTAAATTTGCTGGCATATTAAGTGCAGTACTTTCACAGCATCATCTTTTAGGATTTGAAATAGCTCAGTTGGAATCCCATCATCTCCACTAGCTTTTTTTGTAGTGATGTCCACTTGACTTCACACTCCAGGATTTCTGGCTCCAGGTGAGTGATCACACCACCTTGGTTATCTGGGTCATTAAGTCCTTTTCTGTACAGTTCTTCTGTGTATTCTTGCCACCTCTTCTTAATATCTTCTTCTTCTCTTAGGGCCATACCATTTCTGTCCTTTACTCTGCCCATTATTACATGAAATGTTCCCTTGCTATCTCTAATTTTCTTGAAGATATCTCTAGTCTTCCCCATTTTATTGTTTTCCTCTATTTTTTTGCATTGCTCACTTAACAAGACTTTCTTATCTTCCTTGCTATTCTTTGGAATTCTGCATTCAGATGGGTATACTTTCCCTTTTATTCTTTGCTTTTTGCTTCTCTTCTTTTCTTACCTCTTTGTAAGGCCTTCTCAGAAAGCCATTTTGCATTGCTGCATTTCTGCTTCTTGGGGTTGGTTTTGTTCACTGCCTCCTGTACAAAGTTACAACCTTCTATCCATAGTTCTTCAAGCACTCTCTCAGATCTAATCCCTGGAATCATTTTATCCCTTCCACTGTATAATCATAAAGGACTGGAATGGCCTAGTGGTTTCCCCTGTTTCGTCAATTCAAGTCTGAATTTCACAATAAGGACCTCATGATTTGAGCCACATTCAACTTCCAGTCTTGGTTTTGCCGGCTGTATAGAGCTTCTCTATCTTTGGCTGCAAAGAATATAATCATTATGCTTTCGGTACTGACCATCTTAGTGATGGTCTCAGTGACCATCTTGGTGATGTCCGTGTGCAGAATTGTCTCTTGTGTTTTTGAAGACAGTGTTTGCTATGACCCATGTCTTCTCTCATCAAAACTCTTTTAGCATTTCCCCTGCTTTATTTTGTACTCCAAGGCCAAACTTGCCTGTTAATCCAGGTATCTCTTGATTCCTACTGTTGCATTCCAGTCGCCTATATGAAAAGTAGATTTTTGGGGGTTTGTTTTCATGTTTAGATCTAGAATGCAATATAGGTCTTCATAAATCCAGTCAAGTTCATACATTTTGACATTAGTGGGTGGGGCATAGGCTTGGATTACTGTGATTTTAAGTGACTTTCCTTGGAAATGAATGGAGATATTTCCATTGTTTTTGAGACTGCACCCAAGTACTGCATTTCAGACTTTCATTGGCTGAGGGCTACTCCATTTCTCCTAAGGAATTCTTGCCCATAGTAGTGGATATAATGGTCATCTAAATTAAATTTGCCCATTCCTGTTCACTCCAGTTGCTGATTCATAAATCTTGATGTCATAATCAGTACTCTTTTTATGTCTAGAGCATTGTAGTATAGTCTGAAGTCAGGGAGTGTCATTCCTCCAGCTCCATTTTTATTTCTCAAGATAGATTTGGCTGTTTGGGACCTTTGTTTCTCCATACAAATTTTCAGGTGTGGTTGTTTTTGTTTTTTTTTCCCCCCTAGTTCTGTGAAAAAATTGCCATTGGTAATTACATACAGATTGCATTGAAACAGTAGATTGCTTTGGGTAGTATAGTCATTTTGACAATATTGATTTTTCTAATCAAAGATAGTGGTATATCTTTCCATGGGTTTGTGTCTTCAATTTCTTTCATTAGTGTCCTGCAGTTTTCAGATTACAGATCTTTTGTTTCCTTAGGTTTATCCCTAAATATTCTATTTCTCTCCAAAGAAGACATATAGATGGCCAAGACACCCATGAAAAGATGTTCATATAACTAATTATTAAAGAGATTCAAATCAAACTAGAGCATGATATCCCTTAAATTTAGTCAAAAGAGATATCATCAAAAAAATCCAGAAATATGCTGGAGAGTATGTGAAGAGAAGGTAACCCTCCTACACTGTTAGTTGATAGAGCCACTATGGACAACAGTATGTACATTCTTTTGAAAACTAAACATAGAGCTACCATATGACCCTACAATCGCACCCCTGGGCATGGATCCAGTGAAAAACTTGGTCTAAAAGTAAACACAAACCCTAATGTTCATTGCAGAATTGTTTACAATAGTCATGATATGGAATCAACCTAAATGTCCATCAACGGAGAAATGGATCAAGAAGATGTGGTACGTATACAATGGAATATTACTCATCCATTAAAAGAATGTAATAATGTCATTTTCAAAAATCTGGATGGACTTAGAGACTGTTACACTGAGTGAAGTTAGACAGAGAAGGAGAAAAATTGTAAGACATTCCTTATATGAGGAATCTTAAAAGAAATTTGGAAACAAACTTATTTATGGAACAGAAACAGATTCGCAGACTTAGAGAAGGAATGTATGATTGCTGGGGGAGTTGATGGGAGAAAAGATAGTTAGGGAATTTTGGGTGGACATGAACTCACCTAGAGCCAGAAATCCTGGATGTGAAGATAAGTGAGCCTTAGGAAGCATCACTATGAACAAAGCTAGAGGAGGTGATAGAATTCCAGTTGAGTTACTTCAAATCCTGAAAGATGATGCTGTGAAAGTGCTGCACTCAGTATGTCAGCAAATATGGAAAACTCAGCAGTGGCCACAGGACTGGAAAAGGTCAGTTCTCATTCCAATCCCAAAGAAAGGCAATCCCAAAAAATGCTCAAACTACT
>JAGTXW010001504.1:77633-99504 GCA_020226075.1 Hydropotes inermis
CAACAAAGTTCCATCTAGTCAAGGCTGTGGTTTTTCCAGTGGTCATGTATGGAAGTGAGAGTTGGACCTTAAAGCTGAGCACAGAAAAATTAATGCTCTTGAACTATGGCGTTGGAGAAGACTCTTGAGAGCCCCTTGGACTGCAAGAAGATCCAACCAGTCCATCCTAAAGATGATCAGACCTGGGTGTTCATTGGAAAAACTGATGTTGAAGTTGAAACTCTGATACTTTGGCCACCTGATGCAAAGAGCTGATTCATTGGTAAAGACCCTGGTGCTGGGAAAGATTGAAGGCAGGAGGAGAAGGGGATGACAGAGTATGAGACGGTTGGATGGCATCACTGACTCGAAGGACATGGGTTTGGGTGGACTCTGGGAGTTAGTAATGGGCAGGGAGGCCTGGAGTGTTGCGATTCCTGGGGTTGCAAAGAGTTGGACATGACTGAGTGACTGAACTGAACTAAGCTGAACTGAAAACACTGCTATATTTAAAGTGTAAGACCAATAAGGACCTACTGTATAGCACAGAGAACTCTGTGGAGTGTAATGTGGCAGACTGGATAGGAAGAGAGTTTGGGGAAGAATGGTCACATGCATATGTATGGCTGAGTACCTTCTCTGTTTACCTGAATCTAGCACAACAGTGTTAATCGGCTATACCCCAACACTAAATAAAGAGGTAAAGAAGACATATCATGTTCAAATTCCTGAAAATTACAGAAAAGAAAAAATCTTATAAGCAGCTTGATAGATATGCAAAACTTATTTGGGATAGATATTATACAATACTTATTTGGAAAAAAGGATTCAATCATTGGCTGAAATTTCATTGATGAGCATAGAGCCAGGAAGAGGTGAGAATTTTCCCAATGCTGGATGAAAATGTCAACTGCAAATTCTATATCTTGTAAACTATCATTTTGAATTAAAGGGAGAAAGAAAAAAAAAATCCCAAACAAAGCAAAACTGAGAGAATTCATCTCTAGCAGACCTATACTTAAAAACTTTTCAAATAAAGCATAATAGATAAAGAACTGAGATTTTAGAATGGGAGAAAGTTTTTTAAATAAGGATAAATATAATAAGAGTATGATTTCTCTGTTTACTTTTTATAGTTGTGCAAAACTGTTATCTGATATGGTATTCAATGTATATAGAGAGAATACTAGATACATTTGTGTTTAAAATGTGGGGAGAACCAATAAATCTAAATGGAAGTAAACTTTCCTCATTAATCTCAGATGCTAAAATGTCAGCAACAACAGGGAGTGATAAACTACCTATGTGTATCTTAATACCTAGAGAGACTACTAAGAAAACCATGCAAAGACATATACTCAAAAACAATGCAGATCACAGTTAAATTATGTTAAAATGTTCAAAAATCCTCAAGGAAGACAAGATAAGAAAAAGGTTGAGAAATGAAGGAAACACACACAAAAGAATTAAGAAAATGTCAGACATTGCCCGTATTAGTTAATGTCACTCTAAATATAAATGGGCATAAATACATCAATGGAAAACCTGAAATGGCAGGATAGACACATAAACAAGACTCAGCTGTATGTTGTCTAAAAAAAAAAAGTCACTTCAAACATGAAAACATGCTCAAGTGGAGAGTTCAAAAATTACACACCAGGCAAAAGTTAACTTGAAAAACTAGAAGTGGCTAATGTACATCTTGGTTTGGATTCCCACCCTGTCTGATCTCTAAACACTGAAATGTCCCAGTATCAAGTTTCAGATTCCTTACTTTTATGTATACACTAATTTCCTGAATGAGTTCAGCTAGTTATTGTTTAGTCACCAAGTTGTGTCTAACACTTTGCGACCTCATGGACTGTTCATGCCAGGTTTCCAGGTCCCTGACCTCTCCCGGAGTTGCCCAAGTTCATGTCCATTGAAATGGTGATGTCACCCAAACATCTCACCCTCTCTCACCTTCTCCGTCTGCCTTCAACATTTCCCAGGATCAGTGTATTTTCCAGTGAATCAGCTGTTCACATCAGGTGGTCAGAATATTGGAGCTTCAGCATCAGTCCTTAAAAAGAGTAGTCAGGGTTGATTTCCTTTGTGATTAACTGATCTCCTTGCTTCCCAAGGGACTCTAAAGAGTCTTCTCCAGCACCACAGTTTGAAAGCATCAATTCTTCAGTTCTCTGCATTGTTTATTGTCCAGCTTTCACATCCAGATGACTACTGGAAAGACCATTGCCTTGACTACATGGACTTTTGTTGGTAAAGTGTTGTTTCTGCTTTATAACACACTGCCTAGGTTTGTCACAGCTTTTCTGTCTTCTAATTTCATGCTTGCATTCACCATCCACAGTGATTTTAGAGGCCAAGAGGGGGAAATCTGTCACCATTTCTACTTTTCCTTCTATTTACATGAAGTGATTGGACTTGATTCCATGATGCTAGTTTATTTTTTTAACATTGAGTTTTAAGCCAGCTTTTTCACTCTCCTCTTTCACCCTCATTGAGAGGCTCTTTAGTTCCTCTTCACTTTCTGCCATTAGAAAGTGGTGTCATCTGCATATCTGAGGCTGTTGATATTTCTCCTGGCAGTATCTTCTGTGATTTATATCAGAGAGTGTTTTGCCTATGTTTTCCTCTAGGAGTTTTATAGTTTCTGATCTTACATTTAGGTCTTTAATCTATTTGAGTTTATTTTTGGTTATGGTGTTGGAAAGTGTTCTAGTTTCCTTCTTTTACAGACAGTTGACAAGTTTTCCCAGCACCACTTGTTAAAGAGATTGTCTTTTCTCCATTGTATGTTTTTGCCTCCTTTGTCAAAAATAAGGTGTCCATAGGTGTGTGGATTTATCTCTGGGTTTCTATTTTGTTCCATTGATCTATATTTTTGGCTTTGTGCCAGTACTATACTATTTGATGACTGTAGCTTTGTAGTATAGTCTGAAGGCAGGCAGGTTGATTCCTCCAGTTCCTTTCTTCTTTCTCAAGATTGCTTTGGCTACTCGAGGTTTTTTTTTGTTTGTTTGTTTGTTTGTTTGTTTGTTTTTTTTGTATTTCCATACAAATTGTGAACTTGTTCTACTTCTGTGAAAAATGCCGTTGGGTCTTGATAAGAATGCACTGAATCTATAGATTGCTTTGGGTAGTATACTCATTTTCACTATATTGATTCCTCTGATCCATGAATATGGTATATTCTCCATCTATTTGTGTCATCTTAGATTTCCTACATCAGTGTGTTATAGCTTTCCATATACGGGTCTTTTGTTTCTTTAGGTAGATTTATTTCTAAGTATTTTATTCTTTTCACCACAATGGTGAATGGGCTTATTTCCTTAATTTCTCTTTCTGTTTTCTCATTGTTAGTGTATAGGAATGCAAGGGATTTCTGTGTATTAATTTTATATCCTGAAAATTTACTATATTCACTGATTAGCTCTAGTAATTTTCTGGTGGTGTCTTTAGGGTTTTCTATGTAGAGGGTCGTGTCATCTGCAAACAGTGAGAGTTTTACTTCTTTTCCCATCTGAATTTCTTTTATTTCCTTTTCTTCTCTGATCATTGTGGATAAAACTTCCAAAATTATGTTGAATAGTAGTGGTGAGAGTGGGCACCTTTGTCTTGTACCTGACTTTAGGGGAAATGATTTCAATTTTTCACCATTGAGGATAATGTTTCCTGTGGGTCTATCATATATTGCTTTTATTATGTTGAGGTGTGTTCCTTCTATGCATGCTTTCTGGAGGGTTTTTATCATAAATGGATGTTGAGTTTTGTCAAAGAGTTTCTCTTCATCTACTGAGATAATCATATGTGGGTTTTTTCCCTTCAATTTGTTAATATTATGTATCACATTGATTGACTTGTGAATATTGCAGAATCTTTGCATCCCTGGGATAAAGCCCATTTGATCATGATGTATGATCTTTTTAATATGTTGTTGGATTCTGTTTGCTAGAACTTTGTTAAGGATTTTTGCATCTATGTTCATCAGTGTTATTGGCCTTTAGTTTTCATTTTCTGTGGAATCTTTGTCTGGTTTTGATTTTAGGGTGATGTTTGCCTCACAGAATGGGCTTAGGAGTTTGCCTTCCTCTGAACTTTTCTGGAAGGGTTTGAGTAAGATAGGTGTTGGAAAGAAAAGTGACAGTGAAGTCGTTCAACAGTGTCCTACTCTTTGTGACCCCATGAACAGGAGCTTACCAGGCTTCTCCATCTGTGGGACTGTCTAGGCAAGAGTACTCGAGTGGGTTGCCATTTCCTTCTCCAGGGATCTTCCTTGGATCTTCCCAACTGAGGGATTTAATGTGGATCTCCAACATTGTAGGCAGATGTTTTACCCTCTGAGCCACCAGGGAAGGATAGGTATTAGCTCGTCTCTAAATATTTGGTAGAATTCACCATGTGAAGCCATCTGGTCCTGGGCTTTTGTTTGGAAGATTTTTGATTCCAGTTTCTATTTCCATGCTTGTGATGGGCCTGTTAAGATTTTCTCTTTCTTCCTGGTTCAATTTTGAAAGGTTATACTTTTCTAAGAATTCATCCATTTCTTCCAAGTTGTCTGTTTTATTGGCATGTAGTTGCTGATAGTAGTCTCTTATGATCCTTTGTATTTCTGGGTTTTCTGTTGTGATTTCTCCATTTTCATTTCTAATTTTGTTGATTTGATCCTTCTCCCTTTTTTCCCCGATGGGTTTGGCTAAAGGTACATCTATTTTATTTATCTTCTCAAAAACCAACTTTTAGTTTTGCTGATTTTTGCTATACTCCTTTGTTTCTTTTTCATTTATTCCTCCCCTAATTTTTATGATTTCTTTCCTTCTACTAACCCTGGGGTTCTTCTTTTTCTAGTTTCTTTAGGTGTAAAGTTAGGTTATATATTTGATTTTTCTCTTGATTCTTGAGGCAAGCTTGTAAAGCTATGACACTTTCACTTAGCACTCTTTTTACTGAATCCCATAGGTTTTGGGTTGTGATGTTTTCATTTTCATTTGTTTCTATGCATATTTTGATTTCCTTTTTGATTTCTTTCATTATTTGTTGGTTATTCAGAATCATGTTATTTATCCTCAGTATGGTTGTATTTTTAATAGTTTTTCTCCTGCAGTTGACAACTAACTGTACTGCAATTTGATCAGAAAAGATGCTTGAAATGATTTCAATTTTTTTTTAATTTGTCAAGGCTAGATTTATGGCCCAGGATGTGAATTGTCCTGGAGACTGTTCCTTGTGCACTTGAGAAAAAGGTGAAATGCATTTGTGGGAGATTAAATGTCCTATATATATATCAATTAGGTCTAACTGATCCATTGAATCATTTAAAGTTTGTGTTTTCTTGATAAGTTTCTATTTGGTTTACATATCCATATGTGTGATTGGGGTATTAAAATATCCCACTATTATTGTGTTACTGTTAATTTCTCCTTTCATACTTGTTAGCATTTGCCTTATGTATTGAGCAGCTCCTATGTTGGGTGCATATATATTTATAATTGTTATATCTTCTTCTTGGATTGGTCCTTTGATCATTAGGTAGTGTTGGTCTTTGTCTCTTTTCATCATGTTTATTTCAAAGTATATTTTATCTGATATGAGTATTGCTCCTCCTGCTTTCTTTTGGTCTCCATTTGCATGCAATCTCTTTCCCAGCCCTTCACTTTCAGTCTGTATGTGTCCCTTGTTTTGAAGTGGGTCTCTTTTAGGCAGCATATATTGGGGTCTTGTTTTTATATCCATTCAGCCAGTCTTTGTCTTTTGGTTGAGGCATTGAACCCATTTACATTTAAGGTAATTATTGATAAGTATGATCCCATTGCCATTTACTTTGGAACAACAACATTATTAACTTTTTTTGATTAAATGATAATGTGTCCTGGTGCAGATCTCTTTGGGTTCATCTCTTTTTGGGACTGTCTGATTTTGAGACCTGAATGTCTGTTTCCTTCCCCAGGTTAGAAAAGCTTAACTATTATTTCTTCAAATAAGTCTGTCTCTCTCTATTTTAGATACCTATAATGAGAATGGTACTGATGTTGTCCCAGGTATCTGTTAACCTATTCTCATTTTTGAAATTCCTTTTTCTTTTTCCTGTGCTATTTGGGAAGTTTCCACTACCCTGTCTTCCAGATCTCTGATCCATCCTTCTTAATCCTCTAATCTACTATTGATTTCCTCTAGTGTACTTTTTATTTCAGGTGTTGTATCCTTCAGCACTGTTTAGTCCTTCTTTATATTTTCTTATTCTTAAAATCCTGTTATGGATGAAGACGAATTCATCCATTCTTCTCCAGAGTCCATTGAACATCTTTATGTTCATTGTTTATGTTCATTTATGTTCAACATCTTTATGTCATTACCTTGCAGGCTTTATTGGGTAGACTGCGTATCTTAACTTTGTTTAGTGACTTTCCTGAGATTTTTTTTTTTTTGTTCCTTTATTTGGAATGCATTTCTCTGTCTCATGATTTTACCTCACTCTGTGTTTATTTCTAAGAGTTAGATATATTTCTGATCTTAGGGTAGTGGTCTTATGTAGAAGTCGATGGAGCCCAGCAGAATGCTGCTGTCTGTAGGATCTGGGCAGAAGGCCTAGATGGTATAGGGGTGCCCTTCTGCTCTACCAATGCCAACTACACTGGGTACACTGGCAGGAAAGGATCCCACATCCTCCCCTGTTGGCTGCCAGACTCTGCCTCATGTGGTGGCTACCAGCCCACTCATAAACAGGATGAAGTGTTGATGGAGCTGGGTTCAGGGCCTAAGTGTACTTGGGCTGATATCACACCCAAGAGCAGGGTGAGATGCAGGTGTAGCAGCTGTGGAGCCCAGCAGAGTCTGGGGCTGGTGCTGTCATGCTGGTGAGTTGTTAAGCCTCTGGTGCTAGTAAGCTATGTATATGTGTGTTGGGGAGAACTCTAAAGTGGCACTTGTCTCTCACGATGGCTGGCACCAGCATCTATGATTCCAGTTGTCTCCTATCCCTCTAGGAGTTTCACAAAGATAAGCAGATTAGTCTAACCCAAGCCTCCTTCCCATTGATGCCTCTTCACTGGGGCACAAAGCACGTGAGATTTCTGTGTGCCTTTAAAGAACAGAAGCTCTGTTTCCTACGGCCCTCTGGCTTTCTTGTGCACAAGTTACACTGGACTTGTAAGCCAGAATTTCTGGGGCTTATCTTTCAGGATGATGACTCCCTGGCTGGGCAACCCAATTGCCCTTCATTCTTGTCCTTTTGACCATTAAGAATAAAATTTGTGTAAACATAAATTTTACTTGTTATTTTCACAGTAGCCCAAAGAGTTTGTCTGAGTTTCACATCAGAGATGAAAGAGTGTTCATCAGTTCATAAAATGAAACAGCTATTTACTGTTTCAAGATAAATTGAAAGAGATAGAGAGGACTTCATCTTGCTGATCCATACAAAGCTTTTGTGCATGCTCAGTCACTCAGTCATGTCCAACTCTTTGTGACCCAATGGACTCTAGCCCACCAGGTTCCTATATCCAAGGAATTTCCCAGGCAAGAACACTGGAGTGGGTTGCCATCCGCTCCCCCACCCCGCACCCAGGGGTTCTTCCCCATCCAGGAATCGAACCTGTATCTTCTGCATCTCTTACATTGCAGGTGGTTTCTTCACCACTGAGCCACCACAGAAGAATACAAATCTTAGAGGAGTGTTGATCTTCTTTAAAGAATGTTTTAAACAAACTTATGCACTACTTACAAATGCAACGTGGGATTGACTGCCATCTCCCATCCTTGCACACAATTTTTTCTGAATCTTGAATTAAATAATTTTCTTTACATAGAATTGATATCTTTTCTCCATCTTGATATTTCACTGTAGTTGTCATTTCTCGAGCATTAGGAATCTGAGGTGGAGGTGGGCATGGTTGTATTTGTGCTTCTGAAAATATTAAAATTAGATTTCTTGATTAAAAGCATAAGTTCAAATGTTAAAGGAAAAATTTTAAATAAACAGAAAACTCTAATAATATATCATAAATTATCAAATAATATGATAGTCTATAATTATACCCTTAAGTTTGTTTAGCACTTTAATATATCACATTTGGTTCACAGTCTCCTGGTCTTCCTTGTAGTTTCTTCCTTTTATTCTTCCTGTGGTCAATCATGCATGATTTATGTAAACCAATTTTAATTTTTTCTAACCTTTAGGATGTTCTAAATGAATTGCTCATTCAGTTATAGGCAGTAAGGAAAAACTGATATCAGGGTCTTTTTTTGTTTTTTAATAGATATCCATGATCAGATATATTGTAATTGGATGAAAGCCCTCACAGAATTTTCTACCAGTGGGAGTTGATTAGCCAGAGGAGAAACTACATTTAGTTAATAATCTATTAATTTGATGCCAATTCTTGAACAAAGGTAAAAGTTAGATATGTTCACTGGGATTTAGAGTGTATTGTTTACAGCTCAGTACTCTCCTGGAGGTACAATTCACTAGCTTGCCTGCACTGTTAAGGATATATACATTGATGAATGCACCTTCTTTAATGGATTAGCAAGCCTGGCTTTTTGTTCGTGACAAGAGCATATAAAAGATCCCTCTGTAAACTGTGTCTGAGTCCATCAAATAGAGATACCTCAGATATCCAATTCATAACCTGAAGACAAAACCTGTTCTATGACTCCTTGGTTTTGCTTTCTCCTGTCATGCTTCATTTTTATTTTCATAGAAACACTATGCGAGTATAGGCTGGAAATTCATAAATGCTTTCAGGGATCCAACATTTTGTATTAAATTCAGGAAAATATTTGACTGAATAGACTTTATTCATCATTAGTAATATCATCAGATTTTCTATTCTGATTTAAGTCATTAGGGGTATTTTGTGTGCTGTGTTGTGCTTAGTTGCTCAGTCATGTCAGACTCTTTGCGACCCCGTGGACTAAAATCTGCCAGGCTCCTCTGTCCATGGGGATTCTCCAGGCAGGAATACTGGAGTGGGTTGCTTTGCCCTCCTCCAGTGGGTCTTCCCAACACAGGAATCAAAACGAGGTCTCCTGCAAATCAGATGAACTTTTTACCATCGGAGCCATCAGGGGAGACTTGGAGTATTTTATATTTCATCAAAAACATTTCTCTTATTTCTGTTTTAACTATTTTGACATTTTTGCCAATGTATTTTCAAGAATTTATTTTCTTTTGTGTCTGATGCTTAAACATTTTTGTCCTAATAATTTTAATTTGTACTTGTTAAAAGTCTTGTGAAAGTTGGTCTATATACTACATTTCCCTACAAACTGAATATTTTGCAAATCAGCTATTTACACTTTTAAGCTTATTATAAAAATTGACATTTTAATTTTAGTTTTTCTTTCTTCTATGTTCTTTGGATGTATGCTCTTTTCTAGATTCTAGATTGTACTACCTATTAAGTTCTTTTTTTTCTTTTTTGTAAAGCAAGTTTTAATCTATGCATATCTTTGTTTTTTGCTGTATATCATACATTCCAAAGAATATTGTTTTCATTTTACTTAATTTAAGATATTTTCTGTCAGTAAATCACAGAAAAATTTCTTTTTAATTTTTCAAGTTTTGTGATATGGGTGAATGAGTTGCTTAGTTAGCTCTCTCTTAATTTACAATTCCTTTTAATTTATAGAGAATAACTGGAGGACACTTATTACATGAAATTGATTAGAAATTATTTTATCACATGAAAATAATCAAGTGTTTTAAATTAATTAGCTATATTTAAATAAATAAAGTAGACTTCTAGAGAAGGCATATAATTAAAACTATGAAGACCTATTTTATAACTTTTAAAAAGGTAATGCACAAGGACTAAGCCATTGTAGATATGCAATATATCTAAGAATATATCAGAATACATGCAAAGATGGGCAGAACTGAAAGAAGAAATAGACAAATCCATACCCCTTGTTAGCAATTCTGAAAGCCTTTCTACTCTGACAGATAAAACAACTAGAAAAACTATTTAAAGACATAGGTACATTTTTAGAACACTATGAACAATGCTAACCTCATCTGGAAACTAGAATATGCATATACTTTATATGAAATGGAAATATCACAAAGATAGACAATATGCTGTGCAACAAAGAAAGAATAGAATTCAAAATATTAAAAGTTTACAGAGTATGTTCTATGACAAGTGAATTAGATTAGAAATCAATAAGAATAAATTATCTATGCAATCACCCATGATAATCATCAAATTATGTACAGTAAATATATGCAGCTCTGTAGATAAAAATCATACCACAGTATGACTGCTAATGGAGAATGAATTACTTAGAAAATCATAAATATGTGAGAATTAAACAACAAATTTCTAAACAACTGTTATGTAAAAGAAGTCACTAGGCATATTAGAAAATATTTCACATACAGTTAAGTGAAAATAAAATTGATACATATTTATAAATTTTTGAGGCACAGGTAAAGCAATACTTAAAAGTGAAAAAAGGTAATTTTACAGGTTTAGATTTAAAAGCAGAATGGTTTGAATCAATGTTTTCATTTTCTATCTGAAGAAGTGAGAGAGTAAAATCAAAATCAAGCCACTAGAAAAAAGGAAAATTAAGTCCACAGGAGAGAAAAAAATTGAGAAAGATTAACAGAAAAGAGAAAACAAAATTAACAAAGTTAAAAATCATGAATATTAACAAGATAAAAATTAGACAAGAGAGGAAATGGAAGAAATTAAGAGTGTTAAAAATGTTTATTTGAAAATTATAATTTTGAAAAACAAAACTATGATCACAAAGTAAATGAGGGAAACAACTCTCAATACCAAGAGTGAAAGAAGTCATTTCACCAAATATACTATAGGATTAAAGGAAAAATAGAATGTCAAGTGACTATTACAAATGATTTTACATCAATCAATTTCATATATTAGGTAAAATAGAGATATTTCTTGAAAAATGCAACATTCAGACAGTGATAAGACAATAGAGAAAATATGAATAGCATACTCCCCATTAAAGAAATTGAATTCTTCATCAAGGGAATGTTTTGAAGAAGCAAACTGCATATCAGATCTCACATGTGCTCAGTTGTGTACAACTCTCTGCAACCCTATGGACCGTAGCCTGCCAGGCTTTTCTGTCCGTGCGATTCTCCGGGCAAGAATACTGGAGCGGATTGCCATTCCCTTCTCCAGGGGATCTTCCCCACTCAGCGTACTGAGCCGGGGTCTCCTGCATTGCAGGCAGATTCTCTACTGCCTGAGTCCCCAGGGGATTCTACTGGTATGTCTAGAAAAATTGAAGCAGAAATAAATAAAGACACTCCATGTTTATGATTTCAAAATTCAATATGGTAAAGAAGTCAATTCTCTATAATTCATTTCTCATTACAAAGCCATCCCTTTCAATATACAGCCCAATATTTTATCAAAATTTGTAAACTTCCCCTGAAATTTCTATGTTCAAGACCAGAATAACTAAAGTAAATTTGAGTGAGAGGAGCATACTTGAAAACTATTTTCAGACTTTCAGCCTACTAAAAAGCTAGTTACAAAGGTAATTTGGCAGCAGTGAAGATTGTTACATGACTGAATAGAAAGTTTGAAATAAATCAACATTTTCATAGTTAATTGATTTTTCACTTCAAAGTCTTTTCCACACATATTGCTAAAATAATTGACAATCCACCCATTAAAAATCAACTCTTATTTTATGCAATTCTCAAATGTTAAGATAAGACAGATAACATACTTAAATATACTCACATAAAACTATAAAGTTTCTAGAAGAAACTGTAGAACATAAGTACTTCACTACCTGTAAATGTTACTTGTTTCCTTAAAGATGCAGTTGTGTAGCAAGCTCTTTTATTTTTATATTTGCTATTAATTTA
The DNA here is from genome assembly GCA_020226075.1 of Hydropotes inermis. NCBI lineage: Eukaryota > Metazoa > Chordata > Mammalia > Artiodactyla > Cervidae > Hydropotes > Hydropotes inermis. The sequence continues at coordinate 89,467 of JAGTXW010001504.1, forward strand.
GAATAGTTGACAAACATGAATTCCTTGAAATTTGTTGGGAAATCCTTCATCATGTGAAATACTAAATTGCTTTAATTTAACTATATTTAATAAGCTGATATAGATTTTGAGACAAGGTGCATGACAAAAATTAAGAAATAATTTATAATTATAAAAAAGTTAATTCACAAGGACTAAGCAATCATAAATATATAATGTATAATATACGACGCTGTGCTTAGCCACTCGGTCATTTCCCACTCTTTGTGATCCCATGATCTGCAACCTGCCAGGCTCCTCTGTCCTTGGGGCTTCTCCAGGCAAGAATACTGGAGTGGGTTGCCTCCATGGGATCTTCCCAACACAGGGATTGAACCCAGGTTGCCCCCACTGCAGGCAGATTGTAGGCTGATCTACCAGCTCAAGAATCCTGGAGTGGGCAGCCTAACTCTTCTCTAGAGGATATTCCTGATCAAAGAATTGAACTGGGGTCTCCTGCATTACAGGCAGGTTCTTTACCAGCTGAACTACCAGGGAAGCCCACAATATACAATGGACATTACATATTGGCATGGCAGTTATTTAGAAGTTTGTTGTTTAATTCCCAAATAGTGATGCTTTTCTAAATAACTTATTCTCCATTAATACAGCTTTATTGTTGTATAATTTTTATATAGGGATCTGTATATAAGGAAGAATTATGAGGGTGAATATTAGACAGTAGATCTGGTTTTGTATTGATTTGAAGCTTCTTTCTAGATATTCTAGGTTTGTAGAAATTGGTAAAAATATTGAGGATAGGGAGTCAAGGTGTCACAGAGTTGGAGAAGAGAAACAGATGTGAGAAGTGGAAAACTGAAATGAACCGATTCAATGGGAAATTTCCATGTCAATATGACTCAAGACTTTTCAAGATAGTTGAACAAATAGAGAGATATATAGATTGATACATAAATAGATATGTGGATAAATACATAATAGGTCAGCATAGACATAAGCACATTTATGTGTAATACACAAAATCAGAAGTACTGGCTTTCCTGTGGAAATGAGCACACCTACTGGCCAGATGTTAATTTAAAGTCACAAAGTCTGTGAGTCATTTGTCACATAGCTAAGGCACATTGTACAAATAATATTTAGACGCAGTATTTTGATTAGCTTCTAAATTACCTTGCAGATGGAAAATATTTGTAATGATAAATAGCTAAATTTCCTTGAAGGACACAAAGATATTACTTTTACAAGTTAGAGAGAAATAGAATACATTTTTAAAACATTACGGACAAGAGATTACCTTCTTTGCAGGTTACTTTAGGATCCCATTCTCCATTGATACAGATTGAGTGTCTGAGTTCTGATTTTCCTCGGCATTGGTAACTTTTGTTGGTGTTGTAGCATTCAATTTTATGTGCTAGTTCTCCATTAGGTAGAAATAATTTTTACCCTTTATACTTCTTAAGTTCATCTGTTGCTATAAAATGAAAACATTCTCTTGAGAAGACTAATTCTAAAGAACCAAATAGCTAATAATGAAAAATAACTATGGAGTCAATTCAAAGATGTTAGAATTTATGCCTGCAAACCTTACCAGCCAAGTTATTACTGATCAAACTGCATGAGATGAAAAATTATACATGACCCTGAGTCCTGCATCCAGTTTTTAAAATTTCAGAGAAAATACCCATCCTAAAGATTTCTGCCTTTTTTGACTGGAATACGTTTTGATGATCTACATAGCAAATAGTCATCACATGAATAAATTTGATCCCAAACTTGAAATCTACACAAATATTCATATAATTTGCTTTTGACCTTAAGCATCTCTGTATTATTTTTAATTCACAATCTTAAAACATGAAAATAAAAACAACTATCTATGGACATAGCATACCAAGTTGCTATTTTATATATATTTTTTCAAGAAATGTAATGAAACATAATGAGCAAACTACATCCAAGGTGTTTCGTATATAATCTTAACTTTTAAGCAAATCTTTTACCTGATCACCAAAAATGAACAAATACCTGGAATAGGAAAATGGGTTACAACCCATCTTGTTTATATACTTAGAGTCTTTGAGATACTATGTTATGTACCAGATCATTCAAAAATCCAATATAAAGCCATGATAACAATTTTTTGTTTAGCTCCAAGATAAGTTAAATATGGACTCAGAAAGCTTTTTATTTCAAAAATTCAATGCTGGCAGAGGTTCTTTTTGAATTTGACAAATATCAGGATAGGTTTTTGGCAGTATATGTTAATGATTTGTTCATGATAAAGCTTAAGTGAAATGAATAAAATAAGGAAAACTCAAGTAGTTAGTCAAAGAAAAGTGATGATTTCAAACTGAAATTCTGAAAAGATACAATGAAATAAGGAGATGAACTGAAAACACACTACTGGCTTGAGAGTTAGCCCTGTTTCTAAGATTTGTTCAGAGTGTTGAGGGACACAAAGCCAGTAGTATTCTTCAAGGAATGGTGACTGAGGAAGATGCATACTCAAAACGAGAAGGGGTGGCTGCTGGCAGCATCCTATGATGGACTAGTTTCTGGGAGGAAAGCAGGCTTATATTTGTAGGAGAAAATAAACATAGTAGGAGAATGTCAAGTTAGACTAGACAGAGTTACAAAATAAACCTTGAGAGGGCAAAACTGGAATAAGGTCTAGTATAGCAAAAGGTGACTATATTAAACTGAATACAGGTAAAGGATTAACCTTTGCAAAGAAAACTCTGTAGTCAGACAAGTAATAATTGAAGCAAACATTTTGGCATAAGGTAGAATGAAAGTTAAATGAGGTGAGGTCATTTGAGAAGATAGAAGAGGAAAAGATGGGGTTTGGTCTTGAAAAACTGGCAATACCTAATACAGGAATCTATTCATAAAAATGTAGGAATTAATAAGCAAAAAATGTACTGTTTAACTAAATAAACTCCTACTGAATGTCTCCCATCTGTCAACTGGTCTTTTGAATATGGGTATTTTGACATACTGTTGGCAAAGAAAACAGCTGTCCCTGCCCTCATTCAAGGCCTGAGCCTAAGCCCTAAATTCTTCTTGGAATAACTAGAAATATAATGAGTTAATAGGCCTGGATATCCAAGGCTCTCTTTGAATGCAGAGCCCAGGAAAATTCCGAGAAAAATGTATCCCAAAGAAAAAGTGAAAGAAGGCAGCTAAGATTGATTCTCCTCATCAGTCATCAAAAATTAGGTCATCCAAAGGTCAGGATGAGTCTCTTATGGGGAAATGTGTCAGGGTAGGTTCCTGGCCCCACCCAAAATGCCTCCCATGACAGAGTTACCTACTAACAGGGTGGGCTTGAGCCCACCCTCCATAGCACAGAAACTTATCTTTGCAGAATTTGAAACAGACTGAGAGATTATCATTTTTAGAATCTTGAGAGAGGCAAGATTCCTACAGAAATGTATCAAATGGCTATTTCCTCAACTATAATTCCTGGTTTCAAATGTTCTAAAAGAAAGAGTATCATATAAGAGCAAAAATGGCATTTCTGCAATGATAGTTGTATTTTCCTGGTAACTAGTACTCACATTTTAATCACATAAGTATCGATCAGTAAGACTAGGCTTCACATTTGTCAAGATCAACAATGTTAATATCAGGACAGAAAGATGGATAAAATTCTATTGCTAGTTTATGTATTTCCTCTTTAGACACATATTGAAGTATAAAAGTCAAATGTTTGGGATCATTATAATTTAAGACCTGACATTTTCAAGGATGACTCTAACTTTCAACAGAATGGCTGCAAATACTAAAGGTCAATGTAAGATGTGTATTCTGACCAATGCACTTAGGAGACTGGGTCCACTCTCCACTAATACACGTGATAAATCTGGGTCCAATCATTGTAAATGCTGCTCTGCAACTGAACTCCACCGAGTCGCCATGCCGATAGGGAGGGACAGAAGGCTTGACATTGCCATGATCAAGGTCAGGTATATCTCAACAGATACGCTCCTCCTCTGAAAATCCACAAAAATATGTCCGTCTTTAAAATATTACTTAAATGTGTATATGGATACAAATAAAAGTATTGATTTACTTTTAAATATTGCTGTTTTAAATACAGTACCAATGCACACAGGTAAATCTGTCCATTCTCCATTAACACACTGAATTTTATGAGAACCCTTCATGAGAAATCTGGGGTTGCAAGCATATTCCACGACCTCATTGTGTGCATATTCTTCTTTGTGTATTTCTTTCCCTTTCCCATTGAGAAGTTGAGGAGGTGGAGCACATGATTTTACTTTCCCTTCTGTAGAAATATTGCATAAATTATGGTTACATTGTCTGTCTTATAACTGAAAAATCCAGCTAATACAGAAATTTATTTTGCTAAATGATCTTTTATTATATAATATAGTTTAGCATTCTTAAACAATGAAAAAAGAATAGTGTTTACACCAGACTCATGTTTACCAATTCTATTACTCATCTTGAACTAGCATATTGAAGTCCGTGTTTGCTCAGAAAGCATGTTCATTCTCCAGACATGCTAATAGGTATGCAAGTCAATTACTCAGTCTGGGTGTATGAATTACAGCAATAATTTTATTCCACAGAAACACTGCAGGAAAACTTCTTGAAAAAATATTATTTGAGAGAAGCATTTGAACAGTTTAACTTTGATTCATATGATTTGATACATGTGACTGAACTGACTATAAGCTACTTGAACACTGTTTAGATTTACTTGAGGACACTAGCGATAAAGCCCACATTATATAAACTCTCCAGTATTAATGGTGGAATTGCAGGAAAAAGGAAAACTGACAAGAAATCCTGCCAGCGTCAAGTTCCTCATGCATTTCTGTGAATTCTCCACCACATATTTCAAGAAGCACCTGGAGGTTAATTTCTTAAAGAAGGAAAACTGAGGTATCTACTACCCAGCACATGTCCTTGGTGGGTATATCTCTGGCTTAATGCATTAGATTATAGATGCATTGGAAGTGGACAGAAAATTAAGAGAGGGAAATTAAAAGGTTGATATCTGAAATCCAAACTCTTGCTCCAACAACTGTCAGATAAATATTTACCTTTACATGTTGGAAGTTTAGGGGACCATCCAAAGTGGTAGCACTGAACTGAATCTGCTCCGACCATAATATGGCCTTGACTGTAGGAGAATTTCAGCACATCTCCAACTTTAAATGTTTTTTTCCTGGGATAAACACCTAAGTATGTATCCATTTCAGGAATACTGCATTCTTTTTCTATTGAAAAAGATAAATAATTGAGTGAGATTAACCATTCCAAAATAAATATTATTTGTGTTACATAAAACGAGGTGCTGGGTACTGCTTCCACAGAGGGACAGCACACTAATGCTCTTCCTTGAAAAACATCACAGGTTAGGTTTTATACACCCTTTGCATTCATCAGGACTTTTGGATAATATTAAGGTATTGAGCAGCAACATATGTGACCTGGTAATTTATTTGCAAAGTCAAATTGTTAATACTGGATCTGATTTTATCACTGACATTTACAAAATATAATGCTACTTTTTTGGTCTCAAAATGTATAAATATTCTCTCAGAATAAAAAAAAGATAAAATTTTAAAATTGAATACAAATGAAAAAATGGTATTTTAAAAAATATAATTGGAAAGCCAGAACACACAAGAGAGACATTTCTCTTGCATTTGAGTTACAGGTACAATAAAAATCACTTAATTTTATCTACAATTGTAGAAATCGAACTTAAACATGAAACAAAATGAGTAAACATGTTCAAGGTCACATAGGCATATTCTAGGTGTCTTGATTAAGTATATGACAACACAAACATCTAATATTGTACCTATAAATCATCTTAACTATTAATATATGTTTAATTATTCTGATTCATTTTAAAAATGTGTAAACTTATCATTGAAAGTGTGTAAAATCTATGAAATTTGTGACATTACTGTGCGTGGATTAGTTGCTCAGTTGTGTCTGACCCTTTGCAACCCCATGGGGTGTAGCTGGCCAAGCTCCTCTGTCCATGGAATTCTCCAGGCAAGAATACTTGAGTGGGTAGTCATTCCCTTCTGTAGGGAATCTTTCTAACCCAGGGATCAGACCCCAGTCTCCTGCATTGCAGGCAGATTCTTTACCATTTGAGTTAACAGCGATTGATACATATCATCAAAAATTGCATTATTCTTATTTGGAAACTTCCTATTGCTAAAATATTTATAAACTTCAAAATTGGAATTTAAGAATTAGAATCTCACCAAAAAGAAGCAGCGTACTATCTAAAATTCTTCAAACATTATCGTAAAATTATATATAAGCTAACTACTTTTAAAAGTAATGCCCCCTCCCCCCAAAATCAATAACTTTGTTTCTGCTTTTGTTTTAATGTTGAGTTGTGTAGCTTAGATGAGAGGTTACTCTTGATGAGAACCATTGGGATTCCTTTCCTAAAATTCTGTTCAAAACTTCCACATAGCAATACTTCTGATGGTATGTGACTTTGTTTACATATTTTGTGCTTGTCTTGTGTAAAATTCCTATTTTATCATATTGTGTAAAATGCTGCTCTAACAACAAAAATATCTTGGCATTAGGATGTTTTCCAACTGCTGTCATCACATTGATTGACCGTAGGGAAGCCATGATCATCTTAAAAGCCTTTCCCTTGACTTAGAATTGTTAGTAACTCAGTCATGTCTATCTCAGTGATCCCCTGGACTGCAGCTCGCCAAAATCCGATGGAATTCTTCAGGCAAGAATATCGCTGTGGTTAGCCATTCCCTTCTCTAGGGGATCTTCCTGACCCAGGGATCCAATCCAGGTCACCCGTGATGCAGGTGGATATTATACTGTCAGGTGGCTCAGAAATTTTGAAAATAATGGTGTAGTCTCTCAGGCACATCTGACTCTTTTTGACCCCATGGACTATATAGCCCACCACACTCCTCTGTCTCTGGAATTCTTCAGGCAAGAATGCTGCAGTGGGTTGCCGTTCCCTTCTACAAGAGATCTTCCTGACCCAGAAATGGAACGCAAGTCTCCTACATTGCAGGCAGATTCTTTAAAATCTGATCTTTTTAAAAATAAGCCAATTTCTTTGCTGCCTCGGCTGCTGCAAAGGCATGTGTCTCTACTGATGAATGGTTTCCAGGCTTTCTTTGCATAGATGTCTTCCTATATAAACTTGACCTTCAGGCCCTCCTATTTTCTAAGCTCTTGGAGTCTTTTGTTCTTAGAATACACTTTTTTGAACAACATAATAGAAATATTATTACTTTTTGGTTCATTATTTACCTTAATTCACCTTTTTTTCTTTTTTTCATACTGGCATGAAAGCTCTTGAAAGGCATACCACCATCCTGCACTGTATTTTTCACAATTTTCTCCTAGATAACTTCTGGCACATATTAGATGCTTGATGACAGCCTTAAAAGTGAAATTACCTGGGCTCTGGACACTGTTGAACAAGCCTGGGCATTTCTATAACAAGCTCCCCCTGTGTGTCTGTCAGAAATCTCTGTGTTCAACCTTTTCTACACTGCCCAGTTTTCCTTCTCCTCCTTCTCCCATGCACCATTCGGTCTCACATGACTTTGTCTCCTTCCGAAATGAGAACAGGAACCATCCGCACCTGCTTCTTTCCAGCACTGGATTTACACATCCATTTTCCTTCCTTCTCCTGACAGGAAGTTGCAAAGAATCCAGTTGTCACCAAGTCCAGGACTTTCTCAAAACTGCTGGTTCGTCTCCCACCTCCTTCACAGGGAGCCTGTGGTCAGTCTCTGCCTGCTACCCTCTCTGGCTCATCCTCTTCAACGTTCATTACACTCTCATCTTTCCCATTAGAACAGTACATAATTCATCGAGCAATATATCCTGAACCTTTTGTTCTCTGCCACAAGCAAGCCTTTTGAAAGGTTATGTCCTCATGCTGTATTGCATTTCTTACTAATAATTTATTTAGCAGGCTGTAAGTAGGTTTTTCCCCTGTCTACTCCATCTGAAACTCTTTCTGTTAACAATTATTGTTGGCCTCCATGTAGCCAAATCCAGCACATTTTAGTCTTTTAACCTGACGTATTAACTGAATTAGAAATATTCATTAGTATAACTATTCTAATGTAAGTAGATTACAAGTTCCTTGAATAAACTGTATGGTAGGCATTCTGACAAGAAGGTTACATGAATAATTTATTTTAATAACTGAGAGATCTTTTGAAATATTAGAATATTTCTATTAAATCATTGTACAGACTCAGTGGAGTGAACAAACTTCAAATAGGTCATTGGTCTTAGATATATACTGAGATGATGGTGGAATCGGATATAGAAACTTTTCAGGCTGATTCCACAGGAATTACTGTTAGTCAATTTATTATTCCTCATTATTATATCCTTTTCGTATGTCCACATCTATGAAACATTCATTCTGACATTTTTCCCCTAAGTTTTCTGGGTCCTCCTTTCTTTCTGTCCACTTTGCCATCTATTCTTCTTCTCTCAGACACCTCAGTGTTGGAAGCTCCAGGACTCAGTCTTGAGCTCTCTTCTATTTTCATTCTACATTCTTTTCCAATCTGATGTCATCATTTACAGAGTGATCATCTCACATGTATATCTCCTGGCTAAACCCATGCGTTCAACACTGTAGTCGACGTATCCAGTGTTCATGGTCCCCGTCGGCCCAAACACAATGTGTTCAGGTCAAAGTTGTGATGCTTTTGCCAAAGTGTTCTTTCTCCTGCCAGTACCACCTACAAAGTCATTTCTATTTGCCTGCTTGCTTATGAGAAATAAAATTTTCTCTCATTTAGTAGAATCCGCCCATGTTGATATTTTCCAATATTGCTTTGTTGCCAAAGCTTTGCACAGAACTCATCCCTTGACTTGGGACAGTCAACATCCACTCAGCTTACCAGAGACTGAAGCCCTGTTTCCAACCCTGGGAAAAACACATCTGACTGGCAAACCTAAAAGAGATCCATGCCATTGTCCTCTGCTGCTGCTGCTAAGTCGCTTCAGTTGTGTCTAACTCTGTGCGACCCCATAGACATCAGCCCACCAGTCTCCCCTGTCCCTGGGATTCTCCAGGCAAGAATACTGGACTGGGTTGCCATTTCCTTCTCCAATGCATGCATGCATGCTAAGTCGCCTCATCGTGTCCAACTCTGTGCGACCCTATGGACAGCAGCCCACCATGCTCCTCCATCCACAAGATTCTCCAGGCAATAATACTGGAGTGGGCTGCCATTTCCTTCTCCAGTCATTGACCTCAGAATTTGTCAAAGTCGGAAAATAAAAAGCATCTGTTAAGACCTGCAGAAATTAGCATTCCAGGTAGGAGGTATAAACGGAAACTCAGGAGCAAAATACTTGAACAGGTTGCAAGACCCTGTCATTTTGGTATTGAGTGAGTCGTTGGACTTTAAAACTTTCCCTCCTTACAGTTTACATTAAAGTAGAAGGAAGCGTCATCACTTAAAGATGATTCTAGATCAACGTAATTTGGTAAAAATAAAACACTGACAATTACTCTTAAATTTTGTTTATCTTGAGGGAAGGAACATCTGGAAAAGAGCACCTACCTTAGCATGCAGCTTTATCGGACCAGCCGTCTTGACCACACACTATGGAGCCTGCGGTGCGTCCGTCTCGGCTCTCATACCCATCAAGACATTCGTAGTCCAGCCTGTCGTTCAGCCTGAACCACGTGCCATCACTTTTGGCTCTGGCCTTCTCAAATACTGGCCTGTCACAGGATCCTAAGGGATAATGAGACTGTGATTTCATTTCTAATATTATCTAGTGGGCAATTTGATTAAGTCTCATCTCAAGGAAAAGGGCTTCACCAATTAGTATGTACTAATCATTAAAAATAAGCCAAGACAGGGGGAGGAGTCAAGATGGCGGAGGAATAGGACGGGGAGATCACTTTCTCTTCTATAAATTCATCGAAAGAACAACAGAACGGTGAACAAAGTTTACAGAACAACTTCTGATCGCTAGCAGCGGACATCAGGCGCCCAGAAAAGCAGCCCATTGTCTTCGAAGGGA
>JAGTXW010001506.1:23097-54792 GCA_020226075.1 Hydropotes inermis
CCGGCTATATGGCTTATACAAGAGACAAAATTTAAACCAAAAAGAATAGTCTTAAAATAAAAAGATAGAAAATGATATATCATGCAAAACAATAGAAAAAAGTGGTTATACATATATATCACACAAAAATACTTTTAGCAAAAAAGTATTTCTAGAGACAAAAATGACATTTCATAGGGAAAAAAGGATTATTCCACCATAAAATTACAACAATGAAAGTAATTATAAGTATTTGTTGTTGCTCAGTTGCTAAGTCATGTCCATCTCTTTGCGACCCCATGGACTGCAGCACACCAGTTTCCTCTGTCCTCCATTATGTCCAGGCGTTGGCTCAAATTCATGTCCACTGAGTCAGTGATGATATCTAACCATTTAATCCTCTGCTACACCCTTCTCCTCCTGTCCTCAAGCTTTTCCAGCGTCAAGGTCTTTTCCAGTGAGTTGGCTCTTCAAATTAGATGGCCAAAGTATTGGACCTTCAGCTTCAGCATCAGTCCTTCCAATGAATACTCAGGGTTGATTTCATTTAAGATTGACTGGTTTGATCTCCTAAGAGTCTTCTCCAGAAACACAATTTGGAAGCACTGATTCTTTGGCACTCAACTTTCTTTATGGTCCAGCTCTCACATCTGTTCACAGCTACTGGAAAACCCATAGCTTTGGTAATACAGCATATTATTGTCTGTAAGCATTGCATTATTAGATGTTCTGGACTCATTTATCTACTGGTTACAAGTCTGTATTCTCAAACAATATATCCTCAATTCCCCCTGGAAGTTGGAGTTGATGACTTTCAAAGGGAGGATACTAGATTTTTTCCCTAGAATCTCCATGTTCTAAAACATGTCTTTCAATTGGAAAAAATATTGCTTTCTCTGCTTTCCCAAGACCTATGCTTTTCTGGTGGCTCAGATGGTGAAAAATCTGCCTACAACACAGGAGCCCTGTGTTCAATCCCTGGGTCGGGAAGAAACCCTGGAGAAAGTGTCAACCACTCCACTCTTCTTGCCTGGAGAATCTCCATGGACAGAGGAGCCTGGCAGGCTACAGTCCATGGGGCCGCAAAGTGTTGGGCAGGACTGACTGACTAACACACACACATCTTAAACAGCTTCAATCATTCCTTATCTGGTGGAAATCCCGCTCTTTCTCAATCTCACTAATTCTCTGAATTCAGTTAACATCAGGAGAGAAATACAAATATGACCCCTGGGTTGACAGATTGTTGTGATAATAGAGGAAATGTTTAATAATGCTCTTTACTGGGTTGTCTGGGGTGTTGGACATGGTCAGGGTTGAACAGGGCTTTGAGCCTTTGAGGGTGATTTAGGATAACTCTAGAATACACCCTCAGTGCCCAAGTTTTGTGACGATAGACTCGTTTTCTTATTGGGTCCTAGAATTGCAGGGTAACTGGTTTTATTTTTAGTGCATAATGTGTATTTCCCTGAGGGATTCAGATGAATATCGTGTGCTAAGAATTTTGAACTTTTTGTTTACGAAAGAAAATCAGCAGCTCAGATGCAGGATTTGGGACGTGCAGCAAGGCCCAGGTGTCGGAAACACTTACACAACCTATAAAACTCCCTGATGAGGTTTCCTTCCCCTGGCTTCATGGATAGTTCAGTTCGTGTTTACGCAAATGAGAAAACAAATCAGTACTTAACGGGAACACTGCTGTGCTCCAGCGTTAACTTTCATTTTATAACCAGACGATGTCAGTGCGTGCAGGTTACCCCAGTGGGGACTCTGGCTGGCAGGGGAGTGTGCACACTGTCCCCTCCTGCTGGGGCGGCAAAAATAGATCCATCTTTGTCAAACTACATCAACAAGCAAGTGCAGTGGCTTGTGCATGTGGATAGATGCAGAGCTGTATGTGAGTTAGCACAGCTCCGAGCTTTACCCTCTAAATACTTAGCGCTGCTGCAACAAATTAACACAAGCTGGGTGTTTTAAAGTAACAGAAATGTATGTCCTTACAATACAGGGGGTCTGAGTCTGAAATCAAGGCATCAGCAGGGTTGTATTGTTCAGGAAACTCAGGGAGAAACTGTTCCATGCCTCTCTCCAAGAGCTTCTCTTCTGGTGGTTTCCGGCTGACCTCGGCGTTCCTTGTCTCATAGCAACATGACTCCAATCTTTACTTCTGCCTTCCTTTACAACTTTGATTTGACTTCTCTTTGCAACTGCATCTAAATTTCCCTCTTTTTATAAGGACACCAGTCATTGGATTAAGGTTCACGATAATCCAATATGACCTCATATTGAATAATTTCTTCTATAAAGATCCTATTTCCAATGAGGTCACATTCACAGGTACCTCCTGATGGCTTAGCACTAAAGAAGTCATTGGCAATGCAGGAGACACAGGTTTGATCCCTGGGTTGGGAAGATCCCTTGGAGAAGGGAATCTAACCCACTCTAGTACTCTTGCTTGCAGAATTCCATAGACAGAGGAGTCTGGTGGGCTACAGTCCTTGGGGTGGCAAGGAGCCAGAGAAGAACGAGAGACTGTGAAACCAATGCTGGTACCAGGGGTTAGAACATCAACGTCTCATTTAGGGACACAATCCAAGGCAAAGAACATGTTGAGTTTAGGATACTGGGAGGAAAGGACCTCATTCTTATGCCTTTTGTGTAGGAGTAGCATGGAGGGTTAGTGCTTGAGGCAAGGAGCAAGCCATTGGTGTGTTAGGAGGAGTTTAGGGATGATGCTACGTATCTGCAGAAGACTGGCCCCAAATTGGGCTGTCAATCAACAAATATGTACTAAGTTTCACCATTAGTCAAATGCTATTGGTGATATGGTGGTAGACAAATAGATGTGGTCTGTGGACCTGACTAGGACAGAAGGAAGGCTGATTATTCCTGTAACTTGGAGTCTGTTATTTAGCTTGTCTCCAGGCTATTTTCTGCATGGGTTCACATTGCAGACCTATAGAAACAGTGAGCTCAGAGTGAAGCAGACAATGGTCGGATGCACATACTCATAACAAGTGAAATTGCAAGTGGATTCTTTCCCAGCTGAGCCACAAGGGAAGCCCAAGAATACTGCAGTGGGTAGCCTATCCCTTCTCCAGAGGATCTTTCTGACCCAGGAATCAAACCAGAGTCTCCTGCATTGAAGGTGGATTCTTTACCAGCTGAGTTACCAGGGAAGCCCCCAATACTTTAGAATATAGAGCAAAATAAAGATTTTAGGAAAGCTAACCAAGATACCTTTAACAATTAGCTTATATCTTATGTTGCTTACTCATTTCACAGACTATATGAGATAGTTAAATCATAATAATATCCATTTTAGAGATGAAAAAATTGAGACTCAAATGCCAGTGATTTTTCTAAGATCAGGAAGCAGCTTTTATCAGAATACAAGTATCACTGCAGGTTTTCTGATTAATCCTACCCTGTCACTTATAATCATTATGACTTGGCATGTTTGTGCAACTGTGAATGGATGTGATGATGACAATAGCTTGTTCACAGAGAGTGGTGAGGGTCAAGGTCAAGAAAATAAGATAATGCATGTAAGATTCTATCAGTTGTAAAACAGGGTGAAATTCTTTGTTGGATGGCATGCTACTAAGCATATAAATGGCAAGTTAAATTAGATGGAACTAAGTATTCTCTCTATGGGAGTTCAGAAAAAGATAATGTCAGAGTATCACTGAGGAGATTCTTACCAATGTGGAAAATTCTGCTTCAATTAATCTAATTTAACACTCCCCACCCCACACATACATATTTCTGATGTAGTTATTGGTTCAGTTGTATAGTTGAGGAAATAATTTAACATCACCTTCTCTCCTGGTGCTTAGGTTCAAAAATGGAGTGTCTTAAAAAGCCAGATTCTTTCGAGTACTCTCCATTTATTCTCAACAATGTTTTAAGTCCTTGGTGCTGAAAAGATTCATCGGTTTGGTGGCACTCTGAAGTACTCACCTGCTATTCAAATAGAGCAGTGAGTGGTCTTACAGGTAAAAGGGAGACAGAGCAGTGCAAAAAAGTTTAACATAAAATAATAATTACTCAAATAAATCTTTACCACAATGGCTTCCTTATACTCTCAACTGTCTGTAATTTTTTTTTTTTCCTTCTGCAAATGCAGTCTGGCTTTTCAACGTTCTGACAGTGGTCCCAGGGAAAGTAGGAGGTATTGAAAACAGGAGAAAGTTCTTTCAAGGCCTCAGGGCAAGCTTTGAGTTCTTTAGATGGATTTGGTTCACATTCCTTGGTGAAAGCTCTGTGCATATCAAAACCTTCTGCAAAATGCCATCTACCAATCCACCATCCCTTTAATATGCAGTCTAGTGACAACTGCTTGCCATCTCTTCCTTAAGCAAATTTGAGGCAAATCTGAATCTCTGACCTCTAACCTAATAAATACAGTGTTACAATATTCCTAGTTTTTGCAAGTTTTACTTGGGATAAAAAGTACAAGTTTTGAATTAATATCTGCTAAGAATCTGCCTACCACAAGTATCTGGGACATACTTTTTTCTGGCCTGGAATACAGAGGCTTCTGTCATTTCTCTTTCCAGGTGCCTTTGTAACAACTCCTCATTCTGTAAAACTTTACTTTGATGCTACATCCCTTAGAAAAGCTTCCCAGATTAGCTTTTTTCTCCTGTCTGAGTTGGATATATTTTATTTTTACTGAGAAGCCTGAGCGTACCTAAAAAATTAAGCAAATCGAGAGCAGAAATCTTATATTTAAGTCTCTGATGCCTCATATAGAACCTGAATTAAGGAAATGCTTATTTTCCAAAAATTGCAATAAATATAAAGGGAGAGTCAACAAACTGGTCTTCAACAAAATGGAAGCTTGTCATAAACCTCAGGCGTTGACCCTGAAGAGAGTTCTATAGCCGCTCTTGAACCACTGAGTAGCTCTCTTTTATAAGCAGGATGCACATTCTGCTCAGTGGTATTTCTGGTTCTCTCCCTCTGCTCACATGGTCCTCCGCACATTCAAGTTCAGACAGGATCAGACCACTTACAAAAGTCAATGAAATATGCATGCCTCCATTGGGCAGAAGGATGTGTATTGAGGCAGGAAGCGGATGGGTACCCCCCCCAGCCGCTCCGACCCTGAGTGAAGCAACTGGAGATTCATTCCCTATGGACCAGAAACTCCAAGATGAGAACAGCAGGGCAATTAAGGGAGACGGCTGGACCCTGCCCAGGCCATATATGTCTCATCCTGCAAGTGCACATGAAAGCTCTCTGCAGGTCAAAGGGGGAGTTACATCAAGGGATGCTTTTTACCCATGAACCTTTTCAGTAGAATCCATCTTGGCTAAGAGACGCATGTGCACACAGAAGAGGATCCTGAGATATTCCAGATACGGACTGTGAATGGGGCAAATCGAAATGACTGGCCTCAGGAAAACCAGAAGAAATGCCCCAAGTAAGTGATTTAAAATGCCACGAGGGAACAATGCAGGGCTGCTCCCTCTGAGTCTGCCCTTCTATCTATCCACATGTACTGTATTTTTCCTTTTAATACACACTTCACTTGCTTCATTACTGTCCCTCTTTGTGGGAATTCTTTTCTGCAAAGCTGAGGGGCCAGAGCCCTTGTCACTGGCCACTGCTCTAGTGACTGGAATCTGGTGTTTTCTCCACTACAACAGGGCTGGGAACCCTAGCCCTACTCAAGCTGTTGCAGGTTGAGGCCACCTGAGGTTAATATAATATCTGGGGTGTGATTCTCCATATTCCCTTTTCTGTGCTATGGAGCTAGGTGATCTTCTAAACGGTGGGACTGTATCAATTATGCTTTCTGACCACACCAGAAATGGAGGAGGATCCTATTTTTGCCAATCCACAGTGGACAGCAAGCAGCAGTTTTATTGTTGTAAGCTGCTGAAATATGGGGTCTTCCCAGGTGTTCAGTTCACTTCACTCACTCAGACATGTCCGACACTTTGCGACCCCATGAACCACAGCATGCCAGGCCTTGCTGTCCATCACCAACTGCTGGAGTCCACCCAAACCCGTGTCCATTGAGTCAGTGATGCCGTCCAACCATCTCATCCTCTGTTGTCCCCTTCTCCTCCTGCCCTCAATCTTTCCTACAATCAGGGTCTTTTCCAATGAGTCAGCTCTTCACATCAGATGGCCAAAGTATTGGAGTTTCAGCTTGACCATCAGTGCTTCCAGTGAACACCCAGGACTCCTCTCCTTTAGGATGGACTGCATGGATCTCCTTGCAGTCCAAGGGATTCTCAAGAGTCTTCTCCAACACCACAGTTCAAGAGCATCAGTTCTTTGGCACTCAGCTTTCTTTATAGTCCAACTCTCACATCCATACATGACCACTGGAAAAACCATTGCCTCTACTAGACAGAACTTTGTGGACAAAATAATGTCTCTGCTTTTTAATATGCTGTCTAGGTTGCTCATAACTTTCCTTCCAAGGAGTAAGCGTCTTTTAATTTCATGGCTGCAATCACCATCTGCAGAGATCTTGGAGCCCCCCAAAATAAAGTCAGCCACTGTTTCCCCATCTATTTGCCATGAAGTGATGGGACCAGTTGCCATGATCTTAGTTTTCCGAATGTCGAATTTTAAGCCAACTTTTTCACACTCCTCTTTCACTTTCATCAAGAGGCTCTTTAGTTCTTCTTCACTTTCTGCCTTAAGGGTGGCGACATCTGCATATCTGAGGTTATTGATATTTCTCCCGGCAATCTTGATTTCAGCTTGTGCTTCCTCCAGCCCAGGGTTTCTCATGATGTACTCTGCATAGAAGTTAAATAAGCAGGGTGACAATACACAGCCTTGACGTACTCCTTTTCCTATGTGGAACCAGTCTGTTGTTCCAAGTCCAGTTCTAACTGTTGCTTCCTGACCTATATACAGGTTTCTCAAGAGGCAGGTCAGGTGGTTTGGTATTCCCATCTCCTTCAGAATTTTCTACAGTTCATTGTGATCCACACAGTGAAAGGCTTTGGCCTTTGTCCCAGGTGACTGAGTGGTAAAGGATCCATCTGCAATGCAGGAGATTCAGGTTCAATCCCTGGGTCGGGAAGATCCCCTAGAGAAGAAAATGGCAGCCCACTCCAGTATTCTTGCCTGGAAAATTCCATGGAGAGAGGAGCCTTGTGGGCCACAGTCCATGGAGTCACAAGAGTCAGACATGACTTAGTGACTAAACAACAATAGGAACTGAAATTTGGAAGTTATTTGTTAATGGCAGCATAAACTACTTCTTTCTAAATGACACAATAAGCATTGTTTATAAAATTAGATTGTTAGATATCACTTAGACTGTTAGACCACAGTCACTAGACGGTGACTGCAGCCATGAAATTAAAAGACACTTGCTCCTTGGAAGAAAAGTTATGACCAACCCAGACAGCATATTGAAAAGCAGACATTTACTTTGCCAACAAAGGTCTGTCTAGTCAAAGCTATGGTTTTTCCAGTAGTCACGTATGGATGTGAGAGTTGGACTATAAAGAAAGTTGAGCACCGAAGAATTGATGCTTTTGAACTGTGGTGTTGGAGAAGACTCTTGAGAGTCCCTTGGACTGCAAGGAGATCAAACCAGTCAATCCCAAAGGAAATCAGTTCTGAATATTCATTGGAAGCACTGATGCTGAAGCTGAAGCTCTAATACTTTTGCTGCTTGATGCAAAGAACTGACTTATTGGAAAAGACCCCGAGGCTGGGAAAGATTGAGGGCAGGAGGAGAAGGGGATGACAGAGGATGAGATGGCTGGATGGCATCACTGAGTCGGTGGACATGAGTTTGAGAAAGCTCTGGGAGTTTGTGATGGACAGGAAAGCCTGGCGTGCTGTGGTTCACAGGGTCACAAAGAGGCAGATATGACTGAGTGACATCACAACAACAACATAAAATCAGCATTTGATTGTAACTGTTTTGATTTATATAGATAATCAATTATTCATTAAGGATGTTATATTATTCTGCTTCTTGGACATTTATCAAGATACATTTTCCTTCCTCGTCTGTGAACATCGTGTGGGAGTCTGTCTCCAGCTATGCATACCACAAAATCACAAAGGTCTAATTCATTCCCCTGAGAATTTTTATATTAAGATGTGGGATACCTCTATATATTATACAGTAAGTCTCCAACATCCGGGCCTTCAAACTGAGAACCTGCAAAGATGAAATATGCATCTGGTTTCAGCAAGGAACCAGAATCTGTTCTATCGATGTCAGGCGTGAGTGAAATTGAAGCTTGCCCTCTGTCTCCTATTGCTGACGATCCTTCAGCTCCACCATCTCCCCTCGCTTTCCCCTCCCCAAGGCAGTAACTCTCCTTGCTTGTTGACCCAGAGCCAGCCCCTGGATTCTTGCTATTGTACTGCACCACTGCACTTTTCAGGGCACTGTACCGCAAGATTTAAAATGCTTCCTTTATTTTTTGTGTTTGCTTTTGTGTATAGTTGGTGTGAAAACTGATTGTGTTGGTTGGGCACCCAGGCTCATTTTGTGGGGCTTAGGAACAAATTGGACTTAAGAACATGCTTTCAGAATGAAACTCATTCATATGTAGTGGACTTAACTTACCGTAACTTGAGAAGATTCACTTGCCTTATGGTTTGTATTAATCCGGTTAGGGACTAGCAAATGTCCAAATGTCAGGGACTGAAATGAGAGAAAAGCGACTGGAACTGAATTTCATCACCAATGTTTAACTCAGAAGTAAACTGAGCTCGGGAAGGGTCACCTCAAGGGTTAGAATAAGTGACCAGGTGATGTACATGTGCTTGCCTGTGGATGATAAACATCTCCCCCTCCCCCAAAAAATAATCTTCCTAAAGTTTGAGGAATAGAAATCCTGATTAAATCATTGACATTTTAAGAAGAAAAATATTACCAGTTGGGGGCTGAGGGATCATAAAATCTAATGTCTTATTATTGTTTAATATCTAATATTTTGCTATTGTTTAATAACAATAACTCATTTCACATGCTAGCACAGTAATGCTCAAAATCCTCCACGATAATTTTCAACAGTATGTGAATTCAGAACTTCCAGATGTACAAGCTGGATTTAGAAAAGGCTGAGGAACCAGAAATCAAATTTCCAACATCTGCTAGATCATGGAAAAAGCAAGAGAATTCCAGAAAAACATCTACTTCAGCTTCTTTGACGACGCTAAAGCCTTTGACTCTGTGGATCATAAAAACTGGAAAATTCTTAAAGAGATGGGAATATCAGCCTCCTGCAAAATCTGTATGCAGGTCAAGAGGCAACAGCTAGAACTGGACATGGAACAAAGGATCGGTTCCTAATTGGGAAAGGAGTATGGCAAGGCAAGGCTGTATATTGTCACCTGGCTTATTTAACTCACATGCAGAGTACATCATGAGAAATGCTGGGCTGGATGAAGCGCAGCTGGAATCAAGACTGCCGGGAGAAATATCGGCAAACCTCAGATATGGTGCAGATGGCACCATCTTTATGGCAGAGAGCAAAGAGGAGCTAAAGGTCCTCTTGATGAAGGTGAGAAAGAAGAGTGAGAAGCTGACCTAAAACTCAACTCAATGAAGAGCATGACATCTGGTCCCATCACTTCATGGCAAATAGATGGGGAAACAATGGAAACAGTGACAGACTTATTTTCTTGGGCTCCAAAATCACTGCAGGTGGTGACTGCAACCATGGATTAAAGATGATTATTCCTTGGAAGATAAGCTATGACAAACCTAGACAGAGTATTAAGAAGAAGAGGCATTATTTGCCAACAGAGGTCTGTCTAGTCAAGTTATTGTTATGGATGTGAGAGTTGGACCATAATGAAGGCTGAGTGCTGAAGAACTGATGCTTTTGAACTGTGGTGTTGGAGAAGACTCCTGAGAGTCCCTTGAACTGTGAGGAGATCCAACCAGTTAATCCTAAAGGAAGTCAACCCTGAATATTCATTGGAAAGACTGATGCTGAAACTGAAGCTGTAATACTTTGGCCACCTTATGCAAAGAGCTGATTCATTGGAAAAGACCCTGAAGCTGGGAAAGATTGAAGTCAGGAGGAGAAGGGGATGACAGAGGATGAGACGGTTGGATGGCATCACCGACTCAATGCACATGAGTTTGAGTAAACCTCACAATATGGTGTAGAACAGGGAAGCCTGATGTGTTAAGTCCATGAGGTTGCAAAGCATTGTACGTGACTGAGCTACTGAACAAAAACATTGCTTAATATTATCATTAGAAAAAAATACAAGAAGTTGTTGGAAGTGTTTCTGAATTACCTTCTAGAGTTCTGAGTTTTTACACAATGACCCATTAAAAACAATGTAATATGTATTTGAGTTTATTTCCCAAGAAACAATGATTTCTTCCCCAATTTTCACTTCTCCTAAAAGATGTCACCAAGGAAGAGACGTGTATAGATGAATGAGATCAAGGTCAGTGACTAAGCAAAATAATATGTTATAGTACTCAGAACTTCAGCGTCAAAACTGCCCTTCAAATTCAGAACCTAAGTAAATACTTAGTTTCCTGCAAAGCAGTTGACAAGCAACCAACTCGATAACAGCAGGATTAGAAAATAAGAACAACTCCATGGAGGTGAGCATGTTGCTTTGCCTTTTCTGCATGGAGATTTTTTTTTTTTATGTATATTTCCCACTTCACTGGGTAGAAATTGAATTTCAACAAAATGATCATTATTATCCTTGAACAAATAATATGATGTCAAACATTATATAGACCCTTGAATCTATGTTGATCTATTTGCTAGTGGTTTTCCATTCTCCTTTTCCCAGATATACCCACGGGAAGCATTTACCTTCAAATTTCCCTGATTTCCCAGAGTAATGAATTCACACTAGTTTACTTGAACTGGGTATTATATTCAATCTCACTTTCCGTCACTTAAACCTGCTCCCTTGGAGGAAACAGAATAACTTTCAGGATGTCTTAGCTGTTCTACTTTTCTCACCCATGCCAACCATGTACTATTTACATAAGCCTGCTATTGACTTAGGACTTAGCCTGCTTTATCCAGTTTGAACATGACAAAATCCTTAAGAGGAAACTGAAGGGTATTTTCCCAGTCTTTGAATCATTATTTTTTTCTCCGTGAGAGACTCTGCCAAATCTTAGCTCTGGGTCCAGCCCTAAATATCTAAAGGCATTTTCAAAGTCTAGTCCCTCTGTGGTCTCTTTCCTGGATTTACCTTTGCTTCTTAAATGTAAACTTAAAAAAAAAGTGAAAATAAAAAAGACAGTAATATTATACATTCCACTCATTTTTCTTTTTCAAAACTCTTAAATATGCACAGATTACAATCAGGTCTTTTTCTTATCACTGGGCCAAATTTGAAATACCTTTGAAACTCATTCCTTTTTAAAATTCCTGTTATGAATCAGTCTTTCTACTCACCTGAAGTGTTATTTTTGGAACTGTTTGTTGCGTTCCTTCACTGTTCAAAGTTTAATCCATCATTGCAGGTGTAGTCTTGCCAGGGCCTAAGTGGAAAAGATACTTTCATGTGGAAACCCAGAGTCCGCTATGGACAAGAATATGGAGATGATTAAGGTCCTTAGTGCCTGAGTTGAAATTGATGACCTATTGCTTCCTCTTTATGAATATTTGAGTAAGGGGAGAAAATATACCATTATAGTTAAGGATATAGTCTTTGAAACTAGACAACCTGAGTTTGAAATTCTTGCTTCTGCACTTGACTGACCTTAAATTATGTAGCTCTTTCAGTCCTCGATTTAGTTTTCATTTCTCTATTAAAGGTGCATACACTACTAAAAGACATGGATGCTGGGAAAGACTGAGGGCAAGAGGAGAAGAGGGCGAAAGAGGATGAGATGGTTGGATGGGATCACGTACTCAATGGTCATGAGTTTGAGCAAACTCCTGGAGACAGTGAAGGACAGGGAAGCTTGGTATGCTGCAGTTCATGGTGTCACAAAGAGACGGTTACAACTTAGCGACTCAACAGCGATCACTACGAAGACCCTGTGGCTACATCCACCTAAAGAGTTTCTAATGGTAGCTGAGAAAGATTTTCATTTCCGTTGACCTTGTTTTCTAAGTCTATTTCAGTTGGTTTCAAATTTAGATGGGAAAGCATTTATTTTATTGGCTCTTCTCATCAGTCATTGTCAAGAGTGGCCTTTTAAAATGACACCAAAAGACAGGCATGTTTCTTTGGCCATTTGGAAGGCCAAATAATTGTGAAAAGGTATTTTAGAAGAAGCCAGAGCTCTAATTTGTTCAGATATGCTCAAGCCTTTTGTTTTCCCAGTTTTCTGTGCTACAGCGTTCAAGGGTAAGGCTAGGTTCACAAATATCTCCAATATCTGAGGTTATTAGCTTATAATTTGGGGTTACTTAATTCCATGCTCTTCTGATTACTCTTTAAGTGAGTGCTTGCCAAATTTCTTGGGACAGGAATTGATTTTAGCATCAATTAAAAACCATGCCTCTTTCATCCTCCAGGCGAAGATTAAAAAAAAGAAAAAAGTGAGAACAAAATTTTGCATTTAGTTTATTTAAGTATCTTCTATTTCCTCATTCATTTATTCCTCTGTTCTTTCGATGTATATTAAACTCACCTTCTTTGATTAGACTTTATTAGCACCGGTGATATAATAGTGAGTAATCACAAGGGATTCTTAAGTTCAGAGACAGGGAAGCCTTGCATGCTGTAGCCCATGGGTTTGCAAAGAGTCAGACATGACTGAGCAACTAAACTGAACTGAACTGAAGTTCAGAGAACTCAAGCAAGATGTGTGTATTAGTACAGATCTCTATGTCATTTCATTTTGACTGATAAAATCTGACTCTGGTTAGTTTAAGCAAAACTATTTGTCAGCGCATTCAAATATCTGGTGGAATAGGAGATGGTGTCAAAAGCTTGGGCAGGAAGGTAACCAGGGAGATTCCAGGACCGAGAATAGCTGAGGCATTTGAATCTTCTACCTGGAATCCTGCCATTAACCTGTCTCAGTTTCATGACTTCCTATCTCTTTGTCATTGGATATCTAAGTGGATCAGACTGGATTAAGGGAACACTGGCTTCTTTCACCTTCATCAAGAGGTTCTTTAGTTCCTTTTCACTTTCTGACATTAAAGTGTTATCATCTGCACATCTGAGGCTGTTGATATTTCTCCTGGCAATCTTGACTCCAGCTGCTGAGTCATCCAGCTGAGCATTTCATCAGATGTACTCTGCATATAAGTTAAATAAGCAGGGTAACAACATCCAGCCTTGAAGTACTCCTTTCCCAGTTTTGAACCAGTCTATTGCTTCATGTTTAATTCTAACTGTTGCTTCTTGTCCTGAATACAGGTTTCTCAGGAGGCAGATAAGGTGTTCTGCTATTCCCATTTCCTTAAGAATTTTTCATAGTTTTTTTTGTGATCCACGCAGTCAAGGCTTTAGCTTAGTCAATGAAGCAGAAGTAGTCAATGAAGCAGAAGTATATATATATATACATTTAAAAAATTTTCCTTGCTTTTACTATAATCTTGTCGATGTTGGCAATTTGATCTCTGGGTCCTCTGCCATTTCTAAATTCAGCTTGTGCATCTGGAAGTTTTCAGTTCACATAGTGCTGAAGCCTAAATTGAAGGATTTTGTGCATAATCTTGATAGTGTGTGAAATGAGTGCAATTATAAGATAATTTGAACATTCTTTAGCATTGCCTTTTTTTGGGATTAGAGTGAAAACTGACCTTTTCCAGTCCTGTGGCCACTGCTGAGTTTTCAAATGTTGCTGACATATTGAGTGCAGCACTTTAACAGCATCATCTTTAAGAATTTGAAATAGCTAAGCTGGAATTCCATCACCCCCACTACCTTTGTTTGTTGTAATCCTTCCTAAGGCCCACTTGACTTCACACTCCAGGAAGTCTGGCTCTAGGTGAGTGACCACACCATCATGGTTATCCAGGTCATTAAGATATTTTGTATAGTTCTTCCATGTAGTCTTGCCACCCTTTTTTTAATCTCTTCTGCTTCTGTTAGATCCAGACCATTTCTGTCCTTTGTTGTGCCCATCTTTGCATAATATGTTTCCTTGGTATCTCCAGTTTTTAAAAAAAGACCTCTAGTTTGTTCCATTCTATTGCTTTCCCTTATTTTTTGTGCTTTTCTCTTAGGAAGACTTTCTTATCTCTCTTTGCTATTCTCTGGAACTTTGCATTCAGCTGGGTATATCTTTCCCTTTCTCCTTTGCCATTCACTTCTGTTCTCTTCTCAGCTATTTGTAAGGCATCTTCCGATGGTCACTATGCCTTTTTGCATTTCTTTTTCTTGGGAATGATTTTGGTCACCACTTCGTATAAAATGCTATGAACTTTTGTCCGTAGTTCTTTCGGCACTCTGTCTACCAGATCTAGTCCCTTGAAACTATTCATCATCTCTCCTGTATAATCATAAGGAATTTGATTTAGGTCATACCTGAATGGCCTAGTGGTTTTGCATACTTTCTTCAGTTTGAGCCTGCATCTTGCAATAAGGTGCTGATGATCTGAGCCACAGTCAAAGATAATGAGCACAGGCTTAATTCTTTTTTTTTTAATTTTAATTTTTATTTTTTTATTGGTTGGATGCTAATTACTTCACAACATTTCCATGGGTTTTGTTATACACTGACATGAATCAGGCATGGAGTTATATGTATTCCCCATCCCGATCCCCCCTCCCACCTCCCTCTCCACCTGATTCCTCTGGGTCTTCCCAGTGCACCATGCACTTGTCTCATGCATCCCACCTGGGCTGGTGATATGTTTCACCCTAGATAATATACATACTGTTCTTTTGAAACATCCCACCCTCGCCTTCTCCCACAGAGTCCAAAAGTCTGTTCTGTACATCTGTGTCTCTTTTTCTGTTTTGCATATAGGGTTATCGTTACCATCTTTCTAAATTCCATATATATGTGTTAGTATACTGTAATGTTCTTTATCTTTCTGGCTTACTTCACTCTGTATAATGGGCTCCAATTTCATCCATCTTATTAGATCTGATTCAAATGAATTCTTTTTAACAGCTGAGTAATATTCCATGGTGTATATGTACCACAGCTTCCTTATCCATTCATCTGTTGATGGACATCTAGGTTGCTTCCATGTCCTGGCTATGATAAACAGTGCTGCAATGAACATTGGGGTGCACATGTCACTTTCAGATCTGGTTTCCTTGGTGTGTATGCCCAGAAGTGGTATTGCTGGGTCATATGGCAGTTCTATTTCCAGTTTTTTAAGAAATCTCCACGCTGTTCTCCACAGTGGCTGTACTAATTTGCATTCCCACAAACAGTGTAAGAGGGTTCCCTTTTCTCCACACCCTCTCCAGCATTTATTGCTTGTAGACATTTGGATAGCAGCCATCCTGACTGGCGTGTAATGGTACCTCATTGTGGTTTTGATTTGCATTTCTCTGATAATGAGTGATGTTGAGCATCTTTTCATGTGTTTGTTAACCATCTGTATGTCTTCTTTGGAGAAATATCTGTTTAGTTCTTTGGCCCATTTTTTGATTGGGTCATTTATTTTTCTGGAGTTGAGCTGGAGGAGTTGCTTGTATATTTTTGATATGAATCCTTTGTCTGTTGCTTCGTTTGCTGTTATTTTCTCCCAATCTGAGGGCTGTCTTTTCACCTTGCTTATAGTTTCCTTTGCTGTGCAAAAGCTTTTAAGTTTCATTAGGTCCCATTTGTTTATTTTTGCTTTTGTTTCTAATATTCTGGGATGTGGGTCATAGAGGATCCTGCTGTGATTTATGTCGGAGAGTGTTTTGCCTATGTTCTCCTCTAGGAGTTTTATAGTTTCTGGTCTTACATTTAGATCTTTAATCCATTTTGAATTTATTTTTGTGTATGGTGTTAGAAAGTGTTCTAGTTTCATTCTTTTACAAGTGGTTGACCAGTTTTCCCAGCACCACTTGTTAAAGAGGTTGTCTTTTTTTCCATTGTATATCCTTGCCTCCTTTGTTGAAGATAAGGTGACCATAGGTTCGTGGATTTATCTCTGGGCTTTCTATTCTGTTCCACTGATCTATATTTCTGTCTTTGTGCCAGTACCATACTGTCTTGATGACTGTGGCTTTGTAGTAGAGTCTTAAGTCAGGCAAGTTGATTCCTCCAGTTCCATTCTTCTTTCTCAAGATTACTTTGGCTATTTGAGGTTTTTTGTATTTCCATACAAATTGTGAAATTATTTGTTCTAGTTCTGTGAAAAATACTGTTGGTAGCTTGATAGGGATTGCATTGAATCTATAGATTGCTTTGGGTAGTATAGACAGGCTTAATTCTTAATTTAGAGGGTTATGAATCCAGGGCTTCCCTGGTTACTCAGATGGTAAAGAATCTACCTGCAATATGGGAGACCTGGGTTCAATACCTAGGTTGGGAAGATCCCTTGGAGGAGGGCATGCCAATTCCCTCCGGTATTCTTGCCTGGAGAATCCCCATGGACAGAGGAGGTTGGCTATAGTCCACGGGGTTGCAAAGAGTTTGACGTGCCTGAGCGACTAAGCAAACACACATGAATCCAGAAAGTGTTTGTTTGTGACAAATGCTTCAGATATCTAGACACTTTTTCACTTTGGACAACAAATTCCATAGTTTTCATATTTTCATTATGATCCATTTTAAAATATATTTGTTATCTAAAATAGAAATAATCGCTTGTAATCTAATAATTTCTGAGGATAACAGGTTGGTCCATTTTATCATAATTAACATATGTACATCATGAGAAACACTGGGCTGGAGGAAGCATAATTTGCAATCAAGATTGGTGGGAGAAATATCAATAACCTCAGATAAGCAGATGACACCACCCTTACTGCAGAAATTGAAGAGGAACTAAAGAGTTTCTTGATTAAAGTGAAAGAGGAGAGTGAAAAAATTGGCTTAAAATTCAACATTCAGAAAACTAAGATCATGGCATCCGGTCCCATCACTTCATGGCAAATAGATGGGGAAATAGTGGAAACACTGTCAGACCTTATTTTCTCGGGCTCCAAAATCACTGCAGATGGTGACTGCAGCCATGAAATTAAAAGATACTTACTCCTTGGAAGGAAAATTATGACCAACCTAGACAGCATATTAAAAAGCAGAGACCTTACTTTGCCAACAAATGTATGTCTAGTCAAGGCTATGGTTTTTCCAGTAGTCATGCACAGTTGTGAGAGTTGGACTATAAAGAAAGCTGAGTGCCAAAGAATTGATGCTTTTGAACTGTGGTGTTGGAGAAGACTCTGGAGAGTCCCTTGGACTGCAAGGAGATCCAACTAGTCCATACTAAAGGAGACCAGTCCTGGGTGTTCATTGGAAGGACTGATGCTGAAGCTGAGACTCCAAAACTTTGGCCACCTGATGCAAAGAGCTGACTGATATGAAAAGACCCTGATGCTGGGAAAGATTGAGGGCAGGAGGAGAAGGGGATGACAGAGGATGAGATGGTCGGGTGGCATCACCGATTTGATGGACATGGGTTTGGGTGGACTCCGGGGGTTGGTGATGGACAGGGAGGCCTGGCATGTTGTGGTTCATAGGGTTGCAAAGAGTTGGACACGACTGAGCAACTGAGCTGAACTGAACTGAATATATGCGGAAACTGTGTCCCATAAACTAAATAATTCACATAAGGGATCTGAACTTACATCGACTGAAACTGTATTCCTTTGAGATCCTCTCCTACATCTCAAAGTGACATTCATTTTACTTCACCCTACTTTTGGTTTGTGGTTTGCGATGGAGGCTACTGAGGTGGTAAATATGCTGAGGACCTTCCTTCTCATGGTAAGGACTTTGCTATTTTTAAAGGGCTTCCTATAATCTCACAAATGCATACTTCTGAAAGTAAAAAGAGATGCTGGACAGTATGCTACACAAACCCACAAACCCAAGAGCCTGCCAGGCTCCTTCGTCCGTGGAGTTTTTTCAGGCAAGGATACTGGAGTGGGCTGCCATTTTCCTCCTCAGGGACACTGCCTATTGTGCAAAGGCTGCTATAACAGCAGGAAAGGGGAATATTAGCTGTCCTGAAAACTGGAGCAGTTTTCTGGTGGTGGTGGTTTAGCTGCTAAGTCGTATCTGACTCTTGCGACCCCATGGACTGTAGCCTTCCAGTCTCCTCTGTCCATGGGATTCTCCAGGCAAGAATACTGGAGTGGGTTGCCATTTCCTTTTCCAAGGAACAGTTTTCTGCTCTTTCTCTTTTCCTTCCTAATATATATAATGAATTATTATTATTATTTTTGCTTAGTTGCACATGAGACAACTTTATCATCCCAAGCAATGTGAACAGGGTTTTAGATAGTGACTTCATTGTCAAGCTCAGATGGGCTCATTGCTACAAGCAGCAAGCTTCCGGCAGGCTGCAGTTTAATGAGGCCATCTCAAAGCAGCTTAGACCATTGTTTGCCGTTTGCCTTTGTTTGCAAATTCAGCACAACTTCATGAAAACTGCCAGAAAATGACAAGAGTCTAAGAAAATTACTCATAACTCAAGGGACCGGGTGAAATCAAACTGTCATCGCCTCTTCCTGCGGCAATTTGAGATGCCCCAGGAGACAGGCACCTTCATGAGGGTTTATAAGGTCAGGATAACAGCAGCTAGGCAGACACACTTTCCCCCAGTAATCCCACCTTTGAAACCCAGTATCCTAGATTCCACTGCAGTGATTAAAAAAAACAAAACAAAACAAACAAAAAAAAAAACTCTGTTGCCCAGAAGATTACCTGTAAAAGTCAAGTCACTTTGTAAAAATAGTCCTCAAAAATATGGCCTCAGTGATTTGGGTTTCCAAAAACGAATAAAAACACTCAACTTCTATTTTTATTACACGGGTGTCGGGTTTCAATAGAAGAAAGAAGGACACAGAGGAGGAGGGGGAGGGGGAGGGAAGAGGAGCAGATGGTGATTATGGGGAAGCCCATTAAAAATGGCAAAGTCCTGAACATGTGGAAAAAGATCTCCAGTATATTTTCCATCTCATTAGAGTCGATCACAACTCACAAATAGATGCAGGGCAAAGTGAAACGCATGTCACACTAAGATGTAGGAGAAAATCTCAAAAGAACACAGTCTCATTAAATATAAGTAGAGGTCCCATTGGTGAATCACTTAGGAGGAGGAAGATAGGGAGGAGGAAGCGAAAGAGCATCCTGAAAAGTAAATAACTCTGGTGCAAGGATGTTAACAGCGTCCAAGACACCCTGTGGAGAGTTAGCCCTTCCACCACCAGTGTGATGAGAATAGGATCAAATAAGATGGGAGGGGCCCCTGCCTTCCCCATACTCCTTCCTTCCCACCCCTAATAAGAATGTTACCTCTCTGTATCCCCATCCTCACCCAGTAGAGAGAGCCTTAGCCTGCCTGCTTGATGGGCTCTTGGGAGTCACGTCCAAAGCTTGAGAGGAGAGAGCTGCAGGTGCTGGAGGAGGGAGGAGACGCCAAGCCCCCTCAGTCAGAGCCCCTCCTCTTTCCTGCCCATTGTTATTTGACTGTAGGTAATCTATATAATTGGAGAAGGAAATGGCAACCCACTCCAGTGTTCCTGCCTGGAGAATCCCAAGGACAGGGGAGCCTGGTGGGCTGCCATCCCTGGGGTCACACAGAGTTGGACACGACTGAAGCGACTTAGCAGCAGCAGCAGCAGCAATCTATATAATGGGCTTCCCAAGTGGCGCTAGGGGTAAAGAACCCACCTGCTAATGCAGGAGATGTAAGAGACGCAGGTTCCATCCCTGGGTTGGGAAGATCCCCTGGAGGAGGGCATGGCAATCCACTCCCGTTTTCTTGCCTGGAGAATCCCATGGACAGAGGAGCCTGGCAGGTTACAATCCATAGGGTCATACAGAGTTGGACACGGCTGAGGTGACTTAGCACACACACACACACCATCTGTATAATGGGTGACCTGGAGAGAGAATTATAA
This sequence comes from Hydropotes inermis, assembly GCA_020226075.1. Classification (NCBI taxonomy): domain Eukaryota; kingdom Metazoa; phylum Chordata; class Mammalia; order Artiodactyla; family Cervidae; genus Hydropotes; species Hydropotes inermis. The sequence continues at coordinate 43,000 of JAGTXW010001506.1, forward strand.
AAGAAACAAGTGATGCATGCTCAGTCATGTCTGACTCTTCGTGACCCCATGGACTGTATCCTGCCAGGCTCCTCTGTGCATTGGATTTCCCAGGCAAGAATACTGGAGTGGGCTACCATTTTCTACTCCAAGGGATCTTTCCAATCCTTTCTAAAAACTGACTCATTGGAAAAGACCCTAATACTGGGAAAGATTGAAGGCAGAAGGAGAAGGGGATGACAAAGGATGAGATGGTTAGATGGCATCACTGATTCAATGGACATGAGTTTGAACAAGCTCCGGGAGATGGTGAAGAATGGGGAAGCCTGGTGTACTGCCATCCATGGGGTTGCAAAGAGTCAGACATGGATGAGTGACTGAACAATGAACAACTAGGGATCTTCCCAATCCAAAGATTAAACCTGTTCTCCTGTGTCTCCTGCATTGGCAGGCAGATTCTTTACCAGTGAGTCAGCCAGAAAGCCCCAAAGGAAGCAAGGTAAGTTATTAATTCATTCTGGGAGGAAGACACAGGGAACAGTATAAGGAGTGGGATGTTTGTAAAGCTAAGAGCAGGCAGGAGATATGGGGTGTGGGATAATAGGGAGAAGCTCTTGCAAATTCTTAATAACTTGCTTGGGAAATACCTAAGATCACTGCAATAACTTGTTTCATCTTTCTGGATGCTTAAGTTTTAAAATGTGACTTTCTTTTTTTCTTTTTGAGAAAAATAATGGCTGTTATTTATGTGGAAGTGAAAGTGAAAGTTCATCAGTTGTGTTTTGACTCTTTTTTTTTTTTGGTTGCTTTGACTCTTAGTGACCCTATGGACTATACAGTCCATGGAATTCTCCAGGCCAGAATACTGGAGTGAGTAGCCTTTTCCTTCTCCAAGCGATCTTCCCAACCCAGGGACTGAACCCAGGTCTCCCTCATTGTTGGTGAATTCTCCACCAGCTGAACCATAAGGGAAGCCCATTTATGGGGAAGCAGCTATACATAGGCACTCGCTAAGGACTTACACCGCCTGCTGACCATCTTTATAAATGGGGAATGCTGTCCGCCTAGTACCGATTAGAATAATGAAGGTTAGGATATGCTCATCTTATGGTTGATTCCAGAGTAAAAGAAAATGTTACCCACAGGCTATTAGTGGGTTATGTCCTACTCCTACAACTATTGATTCTCTAGTATCTCTTGTTTGTCATGACCTCCTCTTTGTGGCTGAAATTTTGAACCTGACTGGGTCTGGGAGGTGAGGGTGTGGCCATGGATGAGCAATGTGGTTCACCAATGGACCACAATGAGGACTCAGACCATGTAGATACTTTGACCTTGATGAAGAAGAGTAATGTTTGAGCTTTTACTCTTCCCTAGGATTCCATTCCCTTCACCCACTTTGGAAAGCTAAGAATTCATTGCTACAGAGGAAATGTAAGCACAGCAGAAAAGGAAACTAAGACATAAGTGGCTCTGACATTTTCTAGGCTGTATCAGTTTCTATATTATAAGCCCACTGAAGTAGAGTCTTTATCTAACTCATTTCTCTTTTTCAGTATGATGACTAGTTTAGTTCAGTTCAGTTCAGTTGTTCAGTTGTGTCCGATTCTTTGTGACCCCATGGACTGCAGCACACCAGCCTCCCTGTCTATCACCAGCTCCCGGAGTTTATTCAAACTCAGGTCCATTGAGTTGGTGATGCCATCCAACCATCTCATCCTCTGTCATCCCCTTCTCCTCCTGCCCTCAATCTTTCCCAGCATCAGGGTCTTTTCATATCAATCAGCTCTTTGCATCAGGTGGCCAAAGTATTGGAGCTTCAGCTTCAGCATCAGTCCTTCCAATGAATATTCAGGACTGATTTCCTTTAGGATGGACTGGTTGGATCTCCTTGCAGTCCAAGGGACTCTCAAGAGTCTTCTCCAACACCACAGCTCAAAAGCATCAATTCTTCGGCACTCAGCTTTCTTTATAGTCCAATTCTCACACCCATATATGACTACTGGAAAAGCCATACTTTGACTAGACAGATCTTTGTTGGCCAAGTAATATCTCTGCTTTTTAATATGCCGTCTAGGTTGGCCATAACTCTCCTTCCAAGCAGTAAGTGTCTTTTGATTTCATGGTTGCAGTCACCATATGCAGTGATTTTGGAGACCAAGAAAATAAAGTCTGTCACTGTTTCCATTGTTTCCCCATCTATTTGCCATGAAGTGGTGGGACAAGATGCCATGATCTTAGTTTTCCCAATGTCAAATTTTAAGCCAACTTTTTCACACTCCTCTTTCACTTTCAGCAAGAGGCTCTTTAGTTCTTTTTCACTTTCTGCCATAAGGGTGGTGTCATCTGCATATCTGAGGTTAGTGATATTTATCCCAGCAATCTTGATTACAGCTTATGCTTCTTCCAGCCCAGCGTTTCTCATGATGTACTCTGCATAGAAGTTAAATAAGCAGGGTGACAATATACAGCCTTGACGTACTCCTTTCCCTATTTGGGGCCAGTCTGTTGTTTCATGTCCAGTTCTAACTGTTGCTTCCTTACCTTCATACAGATTTCCCAGGAGGCAGGTCAGGTGGTCTGGTATTCCCATCTCTTGAAGAATTTTCCACAGTTTGCTGTTACCCACACGGTCAAAGTCTTTGGCATAATCAATAAAGCATAAGTAGATATTTTTCTAGAACTTTCTTGCTTTTTCGATGATCCAGAGGATGTTGGCAATTTGATCTCTACCTTTTCTAAAGCCAACTTATATATCTGAAAGTTCATAGTTCATGCACTGTTGAAGCCTGGCTTGGAGAATTTTGAGCATTACTTTTGTAGCATGTGAGATGAGTGCAATTGTGTGATAGTTTGAGCATTCGTTGGCATTGTCTTTCTTTGGTATTGTAATGAAAACTGACATTTTCCAGTCCTGTGGCCACTGCTGAGTTTTCCAAATTTGCTGGCATATTGAGTGCAGCACTTTCACAGCATCATCTTTCAGGATTTGAAATAGCTCAACTGGAGTGCCATCACCTTCACTAGTTTTGTTTGTAGCGATGCTTCCTAAGGCTCACTTGACTTCATATTCCAGGATGTCTGGCTCTAGGTGAGTTATCACACCACTCTGATTATCTGGGTCTTGAAGATCTTTTTTATACAGTTATTCTGTGTATTCTTGCCACCTCTTCTTAATATCTTCTCCTTCTGTTAGGTTCAGACCATTTCTATCCTTTATTGTGTTCATCTTTACATGAAATGTTCCCTTGGTATCTCTAATTTTCTTGAAGAGATCTCTAGTTTTTCCCATTCTATTGTTTCCCCCTATTTCTTTGCACTGATCACTGAGGAAGGCTTTCTTATCTCTCCTTGCTATTCTTTGGAACTCTGCATTCAAATGGGAATAGCTTTCATTTTCTCAGTTGCCTTTCACTTCTCTTCTATTCACAGCCTTTTGTGAAGCCTTCTCAGACAACCATTTTTACCTTTTGTACTTCTTTTTCTTGGGGGTGGTCTTGCTCCCTGTCTCCTGTACAATGTCACGAACCTCCATCTATAGTTCTTCAGGCACTCTGTCTATCAGATCTAATCCCTTGAATCTATTTTTCACTTCCACTGTATAATCATAAGGGATTTGATGTAGGTCATGCCTGAATGGTCTAGTGGTTTTCCCCACTTTCTTCAATTTAAGTCTGAATTTGGCAATAAGGAGTTCATTATCTGAGGCCGTCAGCTCCCAGTCTTGTTTTTGCTGACTGTACAGAGCTTCTCCATCTTTGGCTGCAAAGAATGTAATCAGTCTGATTTCAGTGCTGGCTATCTGCTGGTGTCCATGCATAGAGTCTTGTCTTGTGTTGTTGGAAGAGGGTGTTTGCTATGACCAGTGCATTCTGTTGGCAAAACTCTATTAATCTTTGCCCTGCTTCATTTTCTACTCCAAGGCCAAAGTTGCCTGTTACTCCAGGTATTTCTTGACTTGATGACTAGTTAGACTAGAACAGAGAAGAGAGACAGTCTAGGATACCAGTTGTGGTGGCACTGAGCTGTTCTTGGGACATTCAGGTAAAAGGAATAAGGACAGGATCAAAAATAAGGTCAGTCAGTCCAAATATAAGGCTGTTTCCCCACTAGTAAAACAAGGACACTAATCTTAATAATGGTACTGTCCCAGAGAGACAATTAGTAGGTTACTACAAAATTGTAAGGTTTGTGTGGTTTAGTTGCTAAGTCATGTCTGACTCTCCTGTCCCCATGAACTGTAACCTGCTAGGCTCCTCTGTCCATGGAATTTCCCAGGCAAGAATACTGGAGTGGGTTGTCATTTCCTTCTCCAAGGGATCTTCTCAGCTCAGGGATCGAACCCAGGTTTCGGGCACTACAGGCAGTCTCCGGCATTTCAGGCAGATTATTTACCCACTGAGCCACCAAAGAGATTCCTCGTTAAGAGTGGAAATCTCCCAAAGTTAAGTTTCTCACTAGATGTTGAAGGGCACCTAATTGCTTTCCCCTGAATCATAAGAGAGCCTTCTGGAAAATGAAAAGGCATAAAAACAGAACTTGTGCAGATTTTTAGACAACTTAAGCCAACAGTCCTTAACAATCCTTGAGTCAAAAACCTGCTGAGATTTGATGAAAGCTATGGAAGCCTGTTCTCTCAAAAAAGTACACTCATGCATACATTTGGAGGAATCATCAGTGGACTTCAAATACAAATGCTCTGTTTAAGCCAAGGGATTTAGAAACTAATGACGAAGATATGGGACATAAAGAACTTTGGAAATATTGTCATTTTCCAAATGACTGTTGATCGTCTCTTGAAATTTTCACAGAAGAAATTATGGAAACACTCTAAAACTAGATAGACCTTGGTGTCTTTAACCATGGGCTCCAGAGAAGTGGGGAGATGTCGAGAGGATTGATTTGTACATCAACATAAGACCTGGGACAGAAAAGCTACAAAGAGCTTCAGATTTTCCTTTGCTCTTAGAATAAAATGCAAAGTCCATGAGACCCTGAGGGTCATGCATAGTTTGGTCCCCACCTGTCACTTAATATTCAGCTCCTTCCATTCTGCCTGCAATCCAAGAATACCAACCTCTAGCATTTCCTTGAGCACAAAATACTTCCCCCTTCAGAGATTAGAAGTTCAGTTCCCTATGCTGAAAATGTTCTTTCTCCATCTAATGCTAACATGGATACCTTCTCATCCTCCTATCAGTTGGTCAGAGAGAACTTTATTGATCACATTGTCTAAAATAATCCACCCTCACCCCAATCCTAGTCTATTGCTTTTCCTTCAGAGCTCAAACTGCGGGTTGTAATTTGATACTTTAAAAGTCTCAGCTAACATGTGTTGAGCACTTACCTGAATCAACATTATAACATTCAATCCTCACAACAACTTAAGGCACAGATCGTATTATTATTCTCCTTTAACATGTGAGAGGAAACTGAGGCACCGGGAGATTAAGTCACTTGTTCGAAGGTCACGCAGCTGGAAGGAGGAGGACACAGGATTCAAACCCACTCCTTGCTGGACCGTGTGACTACCCTACTGCCCCATTGCTTTCACCCTGTCACTCCTACAAGAAGGAAACTGCCTCCTGACTCCACTGCTGCATCTTAGCACCTGGAATTATGTGGCACCCACTCTGTGCTCAGCTATTTGTTGACGAGGTGACTAAAAGGAGAAGGGTGGGTCTCTAGGACCTCTCAGAAGAAGGAACTTGAGCGAGGTGTTGAAAGTGACTGCAAGACTCACATAGCAGATAAAAAGTATCATACATTTAATCTAGAGTCAGGGCTCTATCCTTAGTTAATTTACGTTTTTGTCTAAATCCTTTGACTGATCCACACCTTATTTTCCTCAGCCTTAAAAAATATTGCAGTTGACGTCCAGTGCTGAGCATATAGCAGGAGCTCAGTGTACGGTAGTGATGACTAGGGAGAAGGGGTGGAAATGGGGGGAAGAGAAGTGAAATGGAAATCGGGTTCATTTTATTGTATAAAACAGGGTCTCCAATTTCCAGGATCTAATGCCTGATGGTTTGAAGAGGAGCTGATGAAACAATAATAGAAATAAAGTACAGGATCGATGTAATGTCCTTGAATCATCCTGAAACTATCCCCCCTACTCCATCAGTGGAAAGATTGTCTTCCACAAAAATGCTCCCTGGTACCACAAAGGTTGGGGACAGGTGGTATAAAATATTCTTTTACTGAGTATAAAATTCTATATGAATCTTAAATAGACAATTGCTTAACTCTTGGGTACTGTGGTGTGTTTGAAAGAACATACATTTTGGAGTCAAGTATTCTTAAACTTATTTCTTTATAAACTGCTATGCTAGTACACATTTAACAACTGGCTCTGGGGACAGGGGTCAGAGCTGCCTCACAGCAATTGCTGATTTACATGTAATAAACAAAGGTCCATCTAGTCAAAGCTGTGGTTTTTCCAGTAGTCATGTATGGATGTGAGAGATGGACTATAAAGAAATCTGAGTGCTGAAGAATTGATGTTTCTGAACTGTGGTGTTGGAGAAGACTCTTGAGAGTCCCTTGAACTGCAGGAGATCCAACCAGTCCATCCTAAAGGAGATCAGTCCTGGGTGTTCATTGGAAGGACTGATGCTGAAGCTGAAGCTCCAATACTTTGGCCACCTGATGCGAAGAGCTGACTCATTTGAAAAGACCCTGATGCTGGGAAAGATTGAGGGCAGGAGGAGAAGGGGATGACAGAGGATGAGATGGTTGGATGGCATCAGTGACTCAATGGACATGAGTGTGAGTAAACTCCGGGAGTTGGTGATGGACAGGGAAACCTGGCGTGCTGCAGTCCATGGGGTCACAAAGAGTCAGACACGATTGAGTGACTGAACTGAACTGAAACAACTCCATTAAAGCCGACTTCCTGCTACCAATGTGACATCCCTGAACACAGAGTGGGCTCCTACAAGTTGCTGTGAGTTGGGTCCAGCATTCTTCCTGCAGTGTAACCCTGCAGAAATAATTTCCTTGAGATCCAGTTTCCTGGTTCATAAAATGGGTATATCAGTAGCTGTCTCTCAGATTTGGGGGTCTTGGGCAGATTAAATGAGACAGTTCATGGAATTACCAAGTGCAGCACCTGATACACAGCAGTGAACAATGAATATTGGACTCTTCTTTTAATATTTTGTTTTAAAACATTTTTATTGAAGTATAACTAACTTACAATGTTGTGTTAGTTTCAGATGTACAGTGAAGTGAATTAGTTATACACATACATATGACCACTCTTTTTAGATTATTTTCCTATATAGGCCACTACAGAGCATTGGGTAGATTTCTGTGTATTGTACAGTGAGTCTTATGAGTTGTCTATTTTATATAGAGGAAACGAAAGTGTTAGCCACTCAGTTGTGTTTGACTCTTTGCGATCCCACAGACTGTAGCCCACCAGGCTCCTCTGTCCATAGGATTCTTCAGGCAAGAATACTGGAGTGGGTTGCCATTTCCTTCTCCAAGGGATCTTCCAGACCCATGGGTCAAACCTGGGTCTCCCACATTGCAGGCAGATTCCTTACCATCTGAGCCTCTAGAAAAGTCATCTCTTTTATATATAGTCATGTGTTTATGTGAATTCCAACCTCCCTCATCTCTTCCCCCCAGTAATCATAAGGTTTTCTTACTATATCTGGGACTTTATTTCTGTTTTATAAATTGGTTCATTTGTACCATTATTTAAGAACCCACATGTAAGCAATATCATATGATATTTGTGCTTCTCTGTCTGATTTAGTTCAATCAGTATGACAATTTCTACATCCATCCATGTGGCCCCTTTTTAAAAAAGATAATTGAAGGAAAGAAATGCAAAAAAGTTACTTCAAAGTTATGCTGATAAGGAAGTAAGAAGAGAACCCAGTTCTCTTAAAATAAACAATATTTTTGCTTCTCCATCTTTTTTTTTTTTAATTCTACCTCCATAGCAATCTAAACATTTTTTTTTTTCCCTTGACTTTCATTTCATCTGACTGGAGCTATCTGGTCAATCACAGAAAGGACAAAATAAATGAGAAGCAATAACTGTGGTCTGGGTGCCATGTTTGTTTTATAGATAAAATGAATCTTTCAGAATATTCTGTCTGTTAAAATGACATAGCCAAGAACCTAAATTGGAATTTATAAGATCTTAATATATGGATTTCAGGATTTTAATAAAAAGTGTTAAAACCTTTGATTTACTATAGAAGTGGAAAAACAGCTGACTATATATATGGAGACATGTATGTGTATATACAATATATAAACATATATATGGTCTTCCCTGGTGGCTCATATGGTGAACAATCTGCTTACAGTGCATAAGACTGAGATTCCATCCCTGGATTGGGAAGATCCCCTGGAGAAGGGAATGGCAACCCACTCCAGTATCTTGCCTGGAGAATTCCATGGACAGAGGATCCTGGTGGGCTACAGTCCATGGGGTCACAAAGTGTTGGACAGGACTGAGTCCAACACTTTTTTTCACTATTTTTTCCTCCACAAGCATGCATACATGCTAAGTCACTTCAGTTGTGTCCAACTCTTTGTGACTCTGTGGATTGAAGCCCACCAGGTTCCTCTGGCCATGGGATTCTCCAGGAAAGAATACTGGAGTGGGTTGCCATTCCCTTCTCCAGGGGATCTTCCTGACCTAGGAATTGAATCCAACTCTCTTGTATTACAGGCAGATTCTTTATTGTCTGAGCCACCAGGGAAGCCCTGCATATATTCATACTTATGCATAAATCTGCATGTGTTAATACACATATCTCTAGTAAAAATTTTATTTGTAAATTTCTATATGATTTGAAACAAGAGAAGGAAGAAATCATTATTTTGTTGATTTATCTTCTTATTCATTTATTAGTTTGTTCCCTTAATCTGCATTGCATCTTCATAGAGTATCTGCCACATGTCAGATATTGGGCTAGGCAAGAGATCATACAAAGATGAATTTTAGGGGTCCCCTGTACTGTAGAAGTTAACGAACTCTTGGGAAAATAGAAAAATAGAAAGGTAATTGCAATTCAAAAAGTACAGAGCATGGTGATAAAAGTGGGAGACAGTTTATCTTCACTTTTGTAAGGTAATGATTTTGTAGGAAACCAGGTAGAAGGGAGCATTGCCTTTTAGACAGTTTTACGTTTTTGGCTTACATACTGACATTGAAAGACAGGAACAGAACATTGACTCCAAATAATTCGACTTCGAGTTGGTCTCTTCGAGGTCGTATCAGTGGGCATTCCCTAAGACTTGTTACGGGTTCTTGGACTCAAATCTACCAGCACCCTTGTGGTGATACACAATTTGGCCTGTAGATGGCAGGCTTCACTCGCCGTTCCAATGAATTTTATAAACACCTGTTGTGTGGCAGTCTAACCTGTCTAGGACTGCTCCACAAATGAGCTACCTATTTATTTACTTGGTCCATCTAAACAAACTTTGTGGTGCAACACATTTTTCATGTCAGGAATTTTTAACGTTCCTGAGCATTTTGTGAGCACAGCTCACAAATATGTGTGTAGGCAAGGATTCAGCTTGAAAGACTTTTGATCTTCGGATGTAAATAAGGAATTATTTAAGAAAAAAGTCAATACAGTAGAAAAATCATGTAAATTAAAAATAGAGGCCACTAACCCCGGATATAAACATGCCTGCTAAGCACACGCACTCTTTCGCAACACCTCCACACCTGTGCCTTCTCTGAGATTATGGAAATCTATGAGCATTTGGCCCCAGGGCTGAAATTATTTCAACTTAGCAAGCATTTATTGACTTTACAGAGTGTGCAAGACACTGCATTAGGTGATAACGGAATATATAGTTGAATAAGCATAAAAACGTGGCCATTGAGGCTCATAATTTTGGGAAGGAAACTCATAATAATGCAGTTAGAATCAGACATTCCAGGAAGGTGCTATGAGTGGAAGGCTAGAGAATATTACACCCATTAATGATGGCCGGGATATCTGTGGGAAAACTGAGAGGAAAAAGCATTCCGAACACTTGCATTATTTGGACAAAACGTATTTTGCAAGCTCCTTAGATGCAAAAACGTTGTGTCCTTCCTTCTTTTCCCCCATTTTCTATAATGCAAAAGAAATATTCAATGAAATGGAATTTTAGATTTCATTGTTAACAAATCCATAAATAAATGAATCTCTGTCCTCTATCTATTTCTTAAATAAACATATATGCCACATGAAAATCTATTTTTTGGAAGAACTGGTGCTGAAGCTGAGGTCCCAATACTTTGGCCACCTGATGCGAAGAGCTGACTCATTGGAAAGGACCCTGATGCTGGGAAAGATTGAGAGCAAGAGGAGAAGGGGGCTACAGAGGATGAGATGGATGGATGGCATTACTGACTCAGTAGACATGAGTTTGAGCAAACTCTGGGAGATAGTGAAGGAGAGGGAAGCCTGTTGTGCTGCAGTTCACTGGGTCACAAAGAGTCAGACACAACTTAATGACTGAACAAGAGTAAACAAAATCTGTTTTCCAATTTTGTAGTTTTTAATATAAGCTTATTGTAAAAGTTTCAAAAGTCAGTAAAAAAATATTCAGTTCAGTTCAGTTGCTCAGTCATGTCTGACTCTTTGCGATCCCATGAACTGCAGCATGCCAGGACTCCCTGTCCATCACCAACTCCTGGAGTTTACTCAGACTCACGTCCAATGAGTCGGTGATGCCATCCAACTGTCTCATCCTCTGTCGTCCCCTTCTCCTGCCTTCAGTCTTTCCCAACATCAGGGTCTTTTCAAATGAGTCAGCTCTTTGCATCAGGTGGCCAAAATATTGGAGTTCAGTTTCAATATCCGTCCTTTCAATGAACATCCAGGACTGATCTCCTTCAAGATGGACTCGATGGATCTCCTTGCAGTCCAAGGGACTCTCAAGAGTCTTCTGCAACACCACAGTTCAAAAGCATCAATTCTTTGGCACTCAGCTTTCTTTATGGTCCAACTCTCACAACTGTGCATGACTACTGGAAAAACCATAGCCTTGACTAGATGGACCTTTGTTGACAAAGATGATAATAAGAAACAAAGGCAGGAATTACATTATAATAAAAGAATCAACACAATAATAAGATTTAACAATTTTAAATATGTTGTACTCAACATAAGAGAACCTAAATATATAAAAGAAATAATAAATATAAAAGTAGATACTGGTGATAATATGATAATACTAGGGACCTTAACAACCCACTTACATTAATGGATACATCACTCAGACAGAAGGTCAATAAGAAAACAATTTCATTGGCCTTCCTTGATATAGACCAGATGTCCTTAATACATATATATGGAATATTCAACAGTGTTCAATGCATATTCTTTTCAAGTGCACATGGAACATTCTCAAAGATAGATCACATGCTAAGCAAGAATAGATCTCCAAGGTAAACCACAAAACAAGTCTCATTAAAATTAAGAAGATGGAAATCATATCAAGCATCTTTTCCAAACAAAGTTGTATTAAACTAGAAATAAATTACAAGAAGAAAATTAAAGGAACACATGCACAAGTAGAGTCTAACTTACACACTATTAAGCAATCAATGGGACAATTAATAAATCAAAGACAAAATAAGAAAACTGAACATAATCATAGAAAATCTAAGATTTCAGCTCTTGTGACTAAATATCTGGAGCCTCCCAAAACCTGTCAGTATGTAACATTCTTGGCAATTCTCTGTTAAACCTGTGGTAGGACATCATCTCAAATAATTTTATATTGAAGTACTCCAGTGTGTGTGTGTGTGTGTGTGTGTGTGTGTGTGTGTGTGTGTGTGTG
>JAGTXW010001509.1:0-21081 GCA_020226075.1 Hydropotes inermis
AGTCCAAGTGAAAAGTAGGCAGAAGAACTAAATAGACATTTCTCCAAAGGACAGCTACAGATGGCCAAAAGAAGCTCACCATTATGAATTATTGGAGAAATGCAAATCAAAACCTCAATCAGGTATCACCTCATACCAGTCAGAATGGCCATGATTAAAATAACAGTGGCTGAGGGGGAATGGAGTAAAGGGAATCCTCCTACACTGCTGGTGGGATTATCAGTTGTTGCAGGCATTATGGAAAACAGTATGGAGAATCCTCAGAAAACTAAAAACAGAATTATCTTATAATCCAGTAATCCCATTTCTGGGCATATATCTGGAGGAAACTATAAATCAAAAAGACACATGCACCCCTATGTTCTTAGCAAAACTATTCACAATAGCCGAAACATGGAAATAACCTAAATGTCCATAGACAAATGAATGGGTAAAGGAGATGTGGTACATAGAGACGATGCAATACTACTCAGCCATAAAATAAAAAGAAAGAAAGAATACCATGTGCAGAAATGTGGATGGACCTAGACTTTATCATACTAAGTGAAGTAAGTCAGAAAGGGAAAGACAGGTATCATGTATCACTTATATGTGGAATCTAAAATATGGCAAAAATGAACCTATCTACAAAACAGAAACAGACTCACAGACATCGTGAACAGACTTGGGGATGCATGGGTGGAGGGGTGTGGGGGAGGGATGGACTGGGAATTTGGGGTTAGCAGATGCAAACTATTATGTGTATAATGGACAGACAACAAGCTCCTATGGTATAGTGCAGCAAACTATATTCAGGATATTCACTATCCTGAAATAAATGATAATGGGAAAGAGTATTAAAAAGAATGTATATATGTGTATAACTGAGTCATTTTGCTGTACAGTGAAATTAACACAATATCATAAATTAACTATATCTCAATAAAAACTTTTTTATAAAAAAGGACAGAGACACAGGGGTGCTCAACAACAGAGGGAAGACCCTGTGAGGACACAGTGGATTCCACCAGTAGACATGGAGAACGTTCTCAGCAGAAACCAAACCTGCCCATACCCTGAACTTCCAGCCTCAAGAACTGTGAGAAAATTAATTTCTATTCTCTAAGCACCTCCATCTGTGACGCCTTGGTAGAGTTTTTGTAGTTGGTAGTTTTTTGTCCTCAAAATTCATGCATTAAAACCTAATCCTCACTGTGTTGATATTAGGAGGTGGGGCCACCGGGAGGTGATCAGGTCATGAGGGTGGAGCCTCCATGAAAGGGATTAGTGTCCTGATAAAAGGAACTACAGGGCTCCCTCACCCTTCCTTCCACCACATGAGGATAAAGGAATCAGACCCTCACCAGACGCTGAATCTGCCAGCACTGACTTGGACTTTCTCAGCCTCCAGAACCAAGACAGATAAACTTCCATTATTTCTTTTTTTTTTTTTACTTTTCTTTTTTTTTCCCCCATTTATTTTTATTAGTTGGAGGCTAATTACTTTACAATATTGTAGTGGTTTTTGTCATACATTGACATAAATCAGCCATGGATTTACATGTATTCCCCATCCTGATCCCCCCTCCCACCTCCCTCTCCACCCAATCCCTCTGGGTCTTCCCAGTGCACCAGGCCCAATTAAAAAACTGGAAATAGAACTGCCATATGACCCAGCAATCCCACTTCTGGGCATACACACTGAGGAAACCAGATCTGAAAGAGACACATGCACCCCAATGTTCATCGCAGCACTGTTTATAATAGCCAGGACATAAAAGCAACCTAGATGTCCATCAGCAGACGAATGGATAAGGAAGCTGTGGTACATATACACTATGGAATATTACTCAGCCATTAAAAAGAATTCATTTGAATCAGTTCTAATGAGATGTATGAAACTGGAGCCCATTAGACAGAGTGAAGTAAGCCAGAAAGATAAAGAGCAATACAGTATACTAACACATATATATGGAATTTAGAAAGATGTTAATGATAACCCTATATGCAAAACAGAAAAAGAGACACAGATGTATAGAACAGTCTTTTAGACTCTGTGGGAGAAGGCGAGGGTGGGATGTTTCAAGAGAACAGCATCGAAACATGTATATTATCTAGGGTGAGACAGATCACCAGCCCAGGTTGGATGCATGAGACAACTTCCATTATTTCTAAGCCACCAGCTCTGATTCCTGTGAGAGCAGCCTGGATAGACACAGTCCTAGAAACTAACACAGGACCTGACAGAGAGAAGGCTTCTTTCTGCCAAACACCCTGCCTCCTCCAGGTGAGGACGTGCCTACTGTCCTCACAGCCCTGCTTCCTCCTCCCTCCATACCTGAGCTTCTCCTCTTCCTTCAGCAAAGGACTGGATCCTCTTCTCAGCCTCCACACACCTGCCCAGCCTGCAGGCCCCCAGGGCACTGCCCACCCAGCCCCAGGCACAGGGAGCTTTCCAACTTCAGTGAAAGCCTCCAGCTGCCACTTCCACTTAGTATTTCCTACCCTGTATGGAAACTCTCTAAACCATGACTCTGCTGAGCTTTCCCAGGCATCTGTCTTAACAAGCTCCACGTAGAGACAGGTTCCTCAGAGGCAGGAATGACAGCTGGGCGTCCTAGTCTCCCTTATTTGGCCCAGCGTGGTCCTTCCCCTCTCCTGGCTCACTGTCCTCCCTGTAAACGAAGAGGTTTTGTGTAGGAACATCTGTAAGGGCATCGATCTCTTGTGTGTACAGCAGGACATTAATAAGTGCAGCTGGAAGGCTTGTTGGCTTTACAAGGTGAATGACAGCAAGGAAACTAACTATGAGGTTAGACATGGTGCTGTTTCAGAAAAAGTGAATTCATGAGGCTTTCAAAGAGGCCAGTCTAGACTCCACCAGAAGCCTCAGTCAGTATGTGTTAGGACAGAAAAGCATCAGAGCTGTTCTCCTTCAGGAGTTCTGTGGCCAAGAAAGAGCCACTGACAACAAATTCCACAAACAAAGTGAGAGTCAGGACTTCAACCAAGATACCGAGTTTCAAATTCAAGGTTACCCTACATGAGGGTCTAATTATTAATTCTAGTAAGAATCCATGAAGCAATGTTAAATAATTGAGTCATATTCAGATGTGAAATAAATCATTTGTAAATTCTAGTCTTTATTAAGTATTTCCAAACCAACAGATTAATTAATAAGCATAAACCAATAGTCTTTCCATGGAAGTCCTATGTCAGTACTGGAAATATCACTTCTAATGTGCCTTCAACACATGATGGAGGAAAAGGACTGGTATCCAGTTACCAGGTTACCAAGTCCTACTCTCTGATTTTAAAATTTTACATTGTCCTTATCCCTGGGGTCTGGATTCATCAACTGCAAGTCATGGGGGAATCTGCCATCTATCCCTCACTCCTTAAAGCATGGACCCCACTCTCCTCCACACAATGGAAGCACCTGCTGTATTTTCCTGTCCTGACCTCATCATGATGTAAGATTTCTCTATGGATCTTCTGTGGAGGGAAGGGAAAGGAGGGAGGAACACCAGGGCAGAGGGAGCTGAGTCTCCTGGAGCACAAAGGCTTTCCTGAGCTCCCCTCCCTGATCCCTATAGGTTTCCTGGAAAGAAGAAATTATATAAAACAGGTGCAAACTCACTGTTCGAACAAGTGCCTGCTGACTTCTGCATCCACTGCGCTGAGCGGATCGTCCAGGAGGTAGATGTCTGCGTCCTGATACACAGCTCTAGAAAACAGAGAGACGTCAAAAAAGGACACTTCACACTCCCTGGGTCTCATCTCTGAATCATAATGGTGTCCAACAACGTCATGTTCCTTCCTGGAGCCCAGGGAAAGGGACAAGACCCTGCTTCACACAGATCCAGCCAGTGAGCAGGGTCTGTGTGCTCACGTCCACTAGGAGCCGTGGAGGAGGAGGGGCAGGATGGCAACTGAAACCCCATTTACCTGGCGAGGCTGACCCGGGCTTTCTGTCCTTCACTCAGTGGGGTTCCTCCATCTCCTGTCACAGTTAGATCTCTTTCCTTCAAAGTCTGCAAATCCTGTATGGAGATAGAAAAGGAAAACATTTAAAATGTGTTCTCCTGCCATCCTAACCTTTTAGCATCAGTTCTTCATACAAGTGTTTAATCAACAGCAATGTGCTTATTGCATAGTGACTAAACTGTAACCAGGAAAATTAAAAAAACTCTTAGGGCTTTTCACTTGTTGTCATTCTGTATTTTTTCGAAGCATTTATGCATTTTACCACTTTAACACATATTTATTGAGGACTGACTATACACCAGGCACCATTCTGGGCACAATGAATTCAGCCATGAGGAAACAGAGCCCTTAGAATTTCTTTCCATGGTGGGAAATGGGTGATATGGAAAATTAACCTGAGCACAAGGACTGAGGACAGGAAGGAAAAGGAAGCCGGCTCAGGGGGATGGAGAGTGAAGGAGGGAAGTGAGTCCACACTGGGGTGTGAGGGCTCTGCTCAGAGGGGGTGTGAGCAGATCTGGGGAGGGGGAGGGACTCAGGCAGACCTGGAGAGGCTGCTCCTCACAGAGGGAGGGGCGGGTGCAGGGGCCACGGGAGATGTCCAAGGGGGTCAGGACAGGGAGGCAGGAGAGCAGAGTGAGAATGAGGGGAGTGAGGGCAGACACAGAGCAGGAGGAGCCTGGGGGCACTCCAGTAAGAGGGGGAGAGGGAGAAGGGAGGAGTGACATGGTCTGAGGTTTACAAGGAAACTCCTGTGCTTTGAAGAAAACAGACAGTAAGTGGGGAAGGGTAAAGGCAGATACAAGTGAGGACATTACTGGAATAAGCTAGAAAACAGTGGGAATGGAGAGACAGGGTCACACGCCAGACACATTTGGAAGGCAAAGTTGTAAGACCTGCTGACAGGATGGGTGTGGGCTGTAAGAGAAGAGGAGACTGTGGAGTCTGGGGTGAGGACGGGGAAGGACAGGGTCTGCATTTACTGCGCTGGGGAAGATGGTGGAGGCAGGTTTAGGAGACATTACTTGTGGACAAGCTGAGACGAGCTCTCAGTGATGTCACAGTGCAGCCGGACATGAAGGCGTGAAGGTCTGTGCCAGAGACACAGGTGTGAGAGCTGGAGGCCCAGGAGGTGAAGGCACAGGACTTATTTTATCTCAAGTTACCAGTTTTCCTGAACTTGGTCTCTGCTTCTCACTTTCAGAGAAGGGATAACACCTCGCCAATGTCTTCCCAGTGATACCTAAGGCAAGTCATAGAGTGACAGAAAAGGTCTGTACAAGAAATGGGAGCAGGAAGAGCAGACTGCCCAGGAAAAAAGGAAAAGGAAAAGAAAACCAAAAGGAAAGAAACAGAGTACTCAACGTACGCCAAGCAGATCAGCTGAACTAAGTAGATGCTTGTCTGTGAAAGCAGGAAAAACTCAGTTAAGAAGGATATGAAGCTTTGACTTGAGGATCTGGGAATCTACCATAAGTTATATTTGAATATTATTTAAGAAGTAAATGGACAAATCAGTCTATTTTCCAAAGAGTATCTGGGGAAATTAAAAAAAAATCATAACAATATCCCCCAAATGACAAGACAGAATCAGGTTTAGGTTACAAAATTATTATGTTAGAAATCTTTGAATTATCTACTAAACCCCTCGGGCATCAACTTAAGATACACAGCAGTACCTTTCTGCAGATGACGCCCTCAATCTCTGTCTCTGCTTTAGCAAATTTAGGGAGAAAGCAGGTAGCACACTGGAGTCTGCATGATAAACAAGTCCTTTGATCTCCCTAAGTCTCAGATTCCTTTTCTACAGAATGTACTACAAAAACAAGAGTCACTAAACTTAAAAGTGAGAACACCCTCTATAAATGGAAAAAGGACTAGAATTGATTATAATTTGCTACTTGTAACTGATGCCTATTTTCCCATCAAACCAACAGTGGGACCATATTCACAGGGTGGGTCATAACATACAAAGCACATGACCATAAAGAGAAGAAAGAGTGTCCCTCATAACCCTCCCTGACAGGCACACAGGTTTCCTGCTCATTCAAAGCTTAACTAGGCTATATCCAATGAAAGGCAGCAATTGATCTGTCATGAAAATTCATCATTATTTCATCTTCTTTCTTTGTTGAGTTCAGAAGTTATTACCATCTCTTGATTTGGTTCTCAAACAGGTTCCCAGCCCTCCATTCATACACACACACACACACACACACACACACACACACACACAAAGTTATTGGTCTCTGATTCACTGTTGAAGTCCTTTCAAACTGTTCCTTCCACTTAGCTTTTATGCTTTGATTCTACATTGTTTCATTTTGCTTAACAAAACAGTAACACGTTATAGCACAGCAACCTTAAGCATATTCTAGAAAAAGCACCTAAATCCACTCATTCACTTAGCACAGTTAGGGCACAAGAAACAGGGTCTCTCCGAATCTGGTAGCAAGACTGCGACTATGTTGTTGACTCTGAACATTATTTATGGACCAGCCCCAAATGGGAAAACAATTTCACAGGATTTGCAACAAAATCCAAGTCAGGCTAAATTCCTAGCCACCATTTTCCAATTATGTTAAAGGGAAAAGCCTGACTTGAGTATAGACTACAATTCCCCCCACTGACAGAAAGGTGTTCTTATTCACATTATTTTCCTTAAGTTGAGTTTTCCCAATTCCACTGAACAGCAGACACACACACTAAAGGCAAACTAGGAAATGGCAAAGCAGATTTGATACCATCTGTCCAGAAGCACATCAAGGGCCCTTCAGCGATGGTGGAGACACACAGTAGAGACACCACGGAGCAGACTGCTGAGATGGTAAATGTGAGCAAGATGTGAGACCCTGGCAGAGGAAGGCTGGACTTGAGAGTAAAGCAGCAGGAGCCCTGCCTTCCTTCACAGCTTTTCTTCCATGTGGAATCACCCCTCCTCTCACAGCCTGTCAATATCCTGCCCATTCTCCCAGGCTCATCCCAAGCACACACTCCCGTGAAACCATCCTGGACTCATCTCTACCTGCCGGGTTCCTAAGGCTCTGCTTACGTCTCTCATCTCTCATGAAGGACCACCTAATTCTGATCCATCATTTGTACACGTGCACATGGGTTCTCTCAGCTCCTGGGGGGTAAGATCTGTGCACCAAACTCTGTGCTGGACCCTGACTCTGATTATCTCTAATCCTCACAACAAGCTCACAGGAAGCACTGGCTCCATTTCACAGATTAGGAAACTGAGACTAAGTGAGGTCACATCACTGGTCCGAGGACGGTCAGCTATTAAACAGAAGAGCTGGAATCTGAACCAGATCATGTCCCTCTGAACCACTTCACAGCCTTTTGCTCTTTCATATCACACGGCCTGGGGAGTGACTGAAGATTATATCTGAAATGAAGGCAACACTAAAATAACTCAAGTCTCGAAGGTCTCTATACCTAGACACAGAAGGATCTTATTATCTATGATTGTCAAGGCAACCTGAAAAGAAAATGTCCAAGTTTCCAAGAATGTGTAAATATGAGATGAAAGTATAAACTTACAGGCATCCAAAAGGGCTTTGTAAGGTCAAGAAATCTATATGGGAAAATATCAAACTAGAATTTATCAACATGTTACCTTTAACTTGCCTTCTCTGACCTTTAACTAGGTAATGCCTAAAACTTTTAAAAATCCTTAAAAGTTTTTTATAAAAACTTATTTAAAAAAAAACTTAAGTTTTAAAAACTGGTTAATGATAATATGCAAATGTTACATACTATATTGCTTATGGTAACAGAATATGTTTCTTTATGATTTATGTGGCAACTGGCCCCATTACTTCATGGCAAATAGATGGGGAAAAGGTAGAAACAGTGACAGATTTTATTTTCTTGGGCTCAAAAATCACTGCAGACAGTGACTGCAGCCATGAAATTAAAAGATGCTTGCTCTTTGGAAGAAAAACTGTGACAAACCTAAACAGTATATTAAAAAGCAGAGACATCACTTTGCCAACAAAGGTTCATATAGTCAAAGCTATGGTTTTTCCACAAGTCATATATGGATGTGAGAGTTGGACCATAAAGAAGGCAGAGTGCTGAAGAATTTATATTTTTGAATTGTGGTGCTGGAGAGACTCTTGAGAGTCCTGTGGACTGCAAGGAGATCAAACCAGTCTATCCTAAAGGAAATCAACCCTAAATATTCATTGGAAGGACTGATGCTAAAGCTGAATCTCCAATACTTTGGCCACCTGATACAAAGTGCCAACTCACTGGAAAAGACCCTGACACTGGGAAAGACTGAGGGCAGGAGGAGAAGGGGACAACAGAGGATTAGACGGTTGGATGGCATCACCGACTTGATGAACATGAGTTTGAACAAGCTCCAGGAGATGGTGAAGGACAGGGAGGCCTGGCTTGCTGCAGTCCATGGAGTTGAAAAGAGCTGGACAGGACTTAGGGACTGAACAACAACAACAATGAAATATTTACAGATGAACTTATCTGAGATCTAGGATTTGCTTTAGAACCCCGGGGGATGGGGTGGTGGGGTTGTGTGGAGGGGTGGCACAGGGCAGGGTTAAAGATCCAGCAAGAATGGCCACCAGCTGACCCTGGCTGAACCTGGTGGTGGGAACATGAGGGTTCATTACACAGCACTCTCTATTCTTACAAATTTTTGTTAATTGTCCATTAAAAAAAAGAATCTAAAAGTAAAAGAACCAAATGAAACAAAGGCATTCTGTGACCATCATTATCACACCAGAATTAAAACAACATATATGACTGCATACTTACCCAGAAGTCCAGCGTAAAGCAACATATAAGACCTTTCAAATTACAAAAAAAAGAACTTTTAACAAACCTTAGAGCTTAAATCAATGTTATCATGATTTGAAATTCAACTACATGCAACTCAAGAGTCATTACTCACCTCTTCCAAAGCACAAGCTTTTATTACTTCTTCATATCGTTCTTCTTCATATTTCTTCCCAAATAAAATGTTACTCTTCACAGTTCCTGGAAACATCCAGGGCTTCTGAGAAACATATGCGATCCTCCCGAGCACGGTGACCTTCCCCTGGCTCGGGGGCAGCTCCCCCAGCAGAGCACGTAACAGTGACGACTGAAACAGAGGGCAACACACACACATGAACAGGGTGCACTCAGCAAGGAACATGCCCCGCAGCACAGCCGACCCCACCCTGGTGCTTGATACAGGATATCAGAAGTGTATAAAGTACAGCTTTGGATACTGCAGGAAAAAAAATGGAACAGAGCATTACTGGTCAACTCTTAAACTAAAGGTTGATAAGGAATATTAACACGATAACAATCTACTCTGCCTGAGTTCCCTCAGATGAAATGCTCTACTCAGCAAAGACTAAGAATGTTTAACATCCTTCTCTCGCAGAGCAGACAAGCAGGATGTATATTTTCTGTATCTGATGTTTAATGCAGTTGTTCCTGCACCTGGATATCTTTTACTTGACAAATACTTGTTCTTAAAAAGCTATGTGGGGCTTCCCTGGTGGTCCAGTGGTTAAGAACCCACCTTCCAGGATGGGGGGGAAAGGGACAGTTAGGGAGTTCCGGATGGACAGGTACACACTGCTGTATGTAAAACCAATCACCAGCAAGGACCTGCTGTACAGCTCATGGAACTCTATTCAGTGTTGTGTGGCAGCCTGGATGGGAGGGGAATTTGGGGGAGAATGGGTACATGTATATGTATGGCTGGCATATACCCTTCACCGTTCACCTGAAACTATCACAACATTGTTAACTGGCTATACCCCAGTACAAAATAAAATATTTAAAAAAAACAATAATTCTATCCAGATAATAAACACTAAAAAAACAAGGAGAATCCACCTTCCAGTGTCAGAGGCTCTGGTTAGATCCCTGGTCCCCTGGTGGGGGAACTAATATCCCACATGCCCAGGGCAACTGAGCCCACATGCCACAATTAGAGATGCTATGCACTGCAACAAAGACCCAATGCAACCAAATACATAAATAAGTATATTAAAAAAAATTAACTATGTGTGAAGAATATATCCAAAGATTGCTATTTAAAAGAATTCTGAGGTGGTTGTATTTGAAGAACAGACGTCCATCATGCCCAGGGAACTCAAATCCTGGGCTCTGTGACAACCTAGGAGGGTAGGATGGGATGAGAGGTGGGAAACAGGTTCAGGGGAGAGGAAACATATGTATACCTATGGCTGATTCATATTGATGTATGGCAGAAACCAACACAATATTGTAAAGTGATTATCCTCCAATTAAAAATAAATTTTTAAAAAAGTCTTTCATGGAGGAAGTCATCACCCTCTCGTGTGCACATCCCACATTTAGCTTTCTGTATTTTGTTTTACAAAACACAGGACACTAAGTGCACATGTACATGTCCTTCACATCTCCTGTAACACAGAGAAATGACATGCCTATGCCCACGCCGTAAGAGCACTCACCATACTGGGCTGAAATAGTCTGCCTGCATATCTGTCTTGCCCCAGAACCTGGTTGCCTCTGAAGAGCAGAGGTGTCAAGGTCTGGCTCATGTCTATATCTTTAGCTCCAGCACATGGTTGCACATTCCCTATACATGCACTGATGGGACCAAGTCAAGTCATGTGAAGAAATGCTCAGAGCTTCCTGGAAGAGCCTTCACCACCTCCAAACTTCCTGGAGGGGCCACTGTGACAAAAAGAAGTCCCGACCGTCTCCATCCATCCTGAACAGCTGCCACATAAATAATCTCCTTCACTGAGATGTCCAAACTCCCCATGAGCAGTTCCCAACTATGTCACATTAAGCATTAAGAAGGAAAACACAATGTGCATTTATCCTGATGTAGTAGGCCATGAACCTTTTTGCAAAACTAATGTTCCTAGAGAAAAACCTTTCTAGAGATACCCAATTCAAACTCAAACTTAGTCACACTCAGCTCTGGGCTCCACTCTGAGGACTGAACAGAGGCTGTGGTATTACACCAAGCTGACAAAAGGCATCACAACTTACCTTTCCTGCTCCCACAGGTCCGACCACAGCTAACAGTTCACCGGGTCTGACAGTAAAGGAAAGGCCTTGTAGGGTTGGGGTTTCTGATTCCTGCAAATTAAAGTTTATAAAAAATGTACCCATTTCAATAAAGTAATACACATTACTTTAAGAAGTAGAGAAAATAATGTAATAGTCACTGATATCCTAACATTAACTCACATTTTTTTTCCTATTTTAAGATACTGTGTCCCAAAGACCTTTTCATCCAATCCTATGTCTTAGGTGGTTTGAAGTAGTTTTAAGTCGCCTTTAGAAAGCCTCCTTCTTTTATCAGATTTACATACAGAAACAGCTCTAGACACCCACAGAATTTAGTAGCAGAGATGACAAGGCACCTCCCTGAAATGCAAAATGAATGATGCACACTAGTTTATTAAAATAATGTACTTAATACAACATCCAGTGTGGAAGGCTTTTAATCATTTGTAAGTTTTCATCATGACCCATGGTTTTAACTGTCTCATTAACCTCCACAAAGCGGCAGCGTAAGTGTCAGGGAACGTTCAACTTTAAGGAATCCAGTATGTTGCACTGTTCTCCCTTTGTGTGCCATTTCTCAAGGATTCTCTGTTCCTTACCAGTTCCTATCCTTGGAACAAGCAGAGCTTCATGCAGTTCTCAGGACTGACTGAGATCATGGGAAAGGGTACCTGCTTGGGTTCCTTTCAGTAGCTCCCTTTAGTGACTCTCTTCAATATCAGCGACCTTGTATGTATTAGACTAGCCATTTCGTTGCAACTGATGGAATTTCATCCTTTGTAATGGCTGAGTAATCATTTTTATTAAAGATATATAAGCCTGCACTTCTGCTAATAAAATACCCTTGCTCCACTAGAGACTTGGGCCCCCCACATCCTTCTTTCTGTCTTAATTCTCTTCAGAGCGTGGAAACCTGCCAAGCTCACTCTCTCACCCAGGCTTTCAAGACCTCCTTGAGAGGACACCCTGTGCCTTCATGAGTGGTACAAGTCCTGTGCATGGGCTTTATTGGGCTTTGAGCTTTATTGTGCATTGGGCTTTATTTTCCACGTAAACCGAGAGATACTGCACTCTCTCTCTCTTTCTTTTAATCGACTCCGGTCCACCAGTTTCCTGGTCTATATCAAAGACCAACAAGTAGTGCCCGAAACAGGGACCTGAAATTTGTGGTATTCAGGCCAGAGTGACTGGGACCTATTGAGGTCAGTTAAGTACAGGGTTATGGGACAAACGGCGGGAAAGCCCCACCATTTTTCTTTTCAAGGACTTTTGGTTTCACGTCAACACATAGAGGCATGCCTTCAAACAGTGGTTGAATATAATCCCTGGTTCCCTGAAAAGGGCAGTTTTGATATAGAATTTGGAACTCGGTTAAAGAGAATGTTAAACAAGCCACTAGATGGGGAAAAAAATATTCCAATAGATCTCTGGCTCCTATGGGCTCTCATTAAAGCTGTGATTCTGTCATTTCAAGGTAATCCTAGCCTTCCTGATATTCAGCAACAGGCAGAACACTTGTTATATGAATATGAGTTAGATGATGAAACTTTTCAAAAGACCAGCACATAAGTACCCAGCATGCCTGGCCCTTTACTAAATAAATAAATTGAAAGTGAAAGTCACTCAGTCGTGTGCAACTCTTTGCGATCCCATGGACTATAAAGTCCTTGGAATTCTCTAGGCCAGAATACAGGAGTGGATAGTCTTTCCCTTCTCTAGGGGATCTTCCCAATCCAGGGACTGAACCCAGGTCTCCCACATTTCAGGAGGATTCTTTACCAACTGAGCCACAAGGGAAGCCCAAGAATACTGGACAGGTAGCCTATTCCTTCCCCAGGGAATCTTCCCAAACCAGGAATAGAACTGGGGTCTCCTGTATTGCAAATGGATATTTTACCAACTGAGCTATAAAAGAAGCCCTAAATAATTTGAAATCTCCACTAATCTCTCCATTTTCATTTGATGGAATGAACCTCAGTAATGCTCAGCAAGCAAAGAGGCACTTTATATTAAGAAGTCACTCTTGGTAAATTAACTCTTATAAGTAATCTTCAAAGCTCTACAGAGAGCTTTAATTCAAAACCAACAAAAAAAATGGGTAATAAAGAAATTAATTATGACACAATGGGTCAGAGTGATAAAGCCTCAATTTTATACATGATACATACATTATGGGTCCTGGCTAAACAGGGCAATAAAGTACTTCTATTGAAAGAAAAATATAAAAAATGAAGGTATATGTGACAACACATAATCCAACTCAAGGGTGAAGGACAAAGTACTCCTCATGCTGGTCACAGGTAATGTTCCTGAGAGACTTAGGGTGTCTGTGGGTCTTTACGTATCCTGAGTGTTAAGAAAATAGTAACTGCTATGTCAAAAAAAAAAAGTTACAAGTGATTAAGTAAAATGCCCAAAAGACCAAAAACACAGAGTCTGGATTAAAAGTCTGAATAATCTTCAAATTGATTTTTTTTTTTCTAGAAAAAAACTGAACTGATTAAACAGCATTCACATACTTAAAAAATGACAATGATTTTTTATCACCAAAAAGACTAGTTTCAGATTTTAGGAATGAAAAATCTATCAAAAGAAGCTGCATTTTAATATACAAAAAACATTTTTTAAGCCTTCGAAGCTTCTCCACTTTCCTTCTTAGTCAGTCTCTCCCATCAAGAAACTTCCATAAGCCTCTTATCCATCTTCATCAGAGGGCAGACAGACTGAAAACCACAATCACAGAAAATTAACCAATCTGATCACATGGACCACAGCATTGTCTAACTCAATGAAACTATGAGCCATGCCGTGTAGGGCCACCCAAGACAAGTGGGTAATGGTGGAGAGTTCTTACAAAACCCGGTCCACTGGAGAATCAATGGCAAACCACTGCAGTATTCTTGCCTTGAGAACCCCATGAAGAGTATGAAATGGCAAAAAGATAGGACACTGAAAGATGAACTACCCAGGTCGTAGGTGCCCAATGTGCTACTGGAGATCAGTGGAGAAATAACTTCAGAAAGAATGAAGAGATGGAGCCAAAGCAAAACAACACCCAGTTGTGGATGTGACTGGTGACAGAAGCAAAGTCCAATGCTGTAAAGAGCAATATTGCATAGGAAACTGGAATGTTAGGTCCATGAATTGGAAGTGGTCAAACATGAGATGGCAAGAGTGAATGTCGACATTCTAGGAATCAGCAAAATAAAATGACTGGAATGAGTGAATTTAACTCAGATGACCATTATATCTACTACTGTGGGCAAGAATCCCTTAGAAGAAATGAAGTAGCCATCATAGTCAACAAGAGTCTGAAATGCAGTACTTGGATACAATCTCAAAAATGACAGGATGATCTCTGTTCCTTTCCAAAGCAAACCATTCAATATCATGGTAATCCAAGTCTATGCCCTGACTAGTAATGCTGAAGAAGCTGAAGTTGAATGGTTCTATGAAAACCTACAAGACCTTCCAGAAAGTAAAGTGAAATCACTCAGTTATGTCCAACTCTTTGCGATCCCATGGACTGTAGCCTACCAGGCTCCACCGTCCATGAGATTTTCTAGGCAAGAATACTGGAGTGCATTGCCATTTCCTTCTCCAGGGGATCTTCCTGACCCAGGGATTGAACCCAGGTCTTCCTCATTGTAGGCAGATGCTTTACCATCTAAGCCACAAGAACTAACACCCAAAAAAGATGTCCTTTTCATTATAGGGGACTGGAATGCAAAAGTAGGAAGTCAAGAAACACCTAGACTAACAGGCAAATTTGGCCTTGGAGTACAGAATGAAGCAGGGCAAAGGACAATAAAGTTTTGCTAAGAGAACTCACTGTTCATGGCAAATACCTTCTTCCAAAAACACAAGAGAAGACTCTACACATGGATATCACCTGATGGTCAATACTAAAATCAAACTGATTATATTCTTTGCAGCCAAAGATGGAGAAGCTCTATACAGTCAGCAAAAAAAAAAAAAAAGATGGGAAGCTGACTGTGGCTCAGACCATGAACTCCTTATTGCCAAATTCAGACTGAAATAGAAGAAAGTAGGGAAAACCAGTAAACCATTCAGGTATGTCCTAAATCAAATCCCTGACTATTATACAGTGGAAGTGAGAAACAGATTTGATGGATTAGATATGATAGAGTGCTGGATGAACTATGGACAGAGGTTCATGACACTGTACAGAAGACAGAGAGCAAGACCATCCCCAAGAAAAAGAAATGCAAAAAAGCAAAATGGCTGTCTGAGGAGGCCTTACAAATAGCTGTGAAAAGAAGAGAAGCGAAAAGCAAAGGAGAAGAGGAAAGATACATCCATTTGAATGTGGAGTTCCAAAGAGAAGCAAGGAGAGATAAGAAAGCCTTCCTCAGTGGTCAGTGCAAAGAAATAGAGGAAAACATTAGAATGGGAAAGACTAGAGATCTCTTCAAGAAAATTAGAGATAACAAGGGAATATTTCATGCAGAGATGGGCACAATAAAGGACAGAAATGGTATGGACCTAAAAGAAGCAGAAGACATTAAGAATAGGTGGCAAGAATACACAGCAGAACTAAACAAAAAAGATCTTCATGACCCAGATAATCATGATGGTGTGATCACTCACCTAGAGCCAGACATACTGGAATGTGAAGTCAAGTAGGCTTTAGGAAGCATCACTACAAACAAAGCGAGTGGAGGTGATGGAATTCCAGCTGAGTTAATCCAAATCCTAAGAGATGATGCTGTGAAAGTGCTACACTCAATATGCCAGGAAATTTGGAAAACTCAGCAGTGGCCACAGGGCTGGAAAACATCAGTTTTCATTCCAATCCCAAAGAAACACAATGCCAAAGAATGTTCAAACTACTACACAATTGCACTCATCTCACATGCTAGTAAAGTAATGCTCAAAAGTCTCCAAGCCAGGCTTCAACAGTACATGAACTATGAACTTCCAGATGTTTAAGCTGGTTTTACAAAAGGCAGAAGAACCAGAGATCAAATTGCCAATATCCATTGGATTATCAAAAAAGCCAGAGTTCCAGAAAAACATCTATTTCTGTTTTATTGACTATGCCAAAGCCTTTGACTGTGCAGATCACAATAAACTATGGAAAATTCTTTAAGTGATGGGAATACCAGACCACCTGACCTACCTCTTAAGAAATCTGTATTCAGGTCAGGAAGCAACAGTTAGAGCTAGACATGGACCAACTGACTGGTTCCAAATAGGAAAAGGAGTACGTCAAGGCTGTATATTGTCACCCAGTATATTTAACTTATATGCAGAGTACATCATGAGAAACGCTGAGCTGGATGAAGCACAAGCTGGACTCAAGGTTGCCGAGAGAAATATCAATAACCTCAGACATGCAGATGATACCACCCTTAAGGCAGAAAGCGAAGAACTAAAGAGCCTCTTTATGGAAGTGAAAGAGGAGAGTGAAAAAGTTGGCTTAAATCTCAACATTCAGAAAACTAAGATCAAGGAATCTGGTCCCATCACTTCATGGTAAATAGATGGGAAAACAGTGACAGAAAAAAGACAGAAACAGTGACAGACAGAAAAAGTCTGTCACAGAAAAAAGTGACAGACTTTATATTTTTGGGCTCCAAAATCATTGCAGATGGTGACTGCAGCCATGAAATTAAAAGATGTTTGCTCCTTGGAAGAAAAGCTATGACCAACCTAGACAGCATATTATAGAGCAGAGACATCACTTTACCAACAAATGTCCATCTAGTCAAGACTATGGTTTTTCCAGTAGTCATGTATAGATGTGAGAATTGGACTATAAAGAAACCTGAGAGCCAAAGAACTGATGCTTTTGAACTGTAGTGTTGGAGAAGACTCTTGAAAGTCCCTTGGACTGCAAGGGGATCCAACCAGCCCATCCCAAAGGAGATCAGTCCTAAATATTCACTGGAAGGACTGATGTTGAAGCTAAAACTCCAATACTTTGGCCACCTGATGCGAAAAACTGACTCATTTGAAAAGACCCTGATGCTGGGAAAGACTGAAGGTGGGAGGAGAAGGGGACAACAGAGGATGAGATAGTTGGATGGCATCAATGGACATGAGTTTGAGTAAGCTGCAGGAGTTGGTGATGGACAGGGAGGCATGCTACAGTCCACGGGGTTGCAAAGAGTCAGACACAACTGAATGACAACTGAACTGAACTCCTTTCTTCCTGCCTAACACTTGGAAATCCTATTTTACTACTTCTCACTCAGTTATGACAGCAAAATAGTGAACCACCTACAAATATCAACTTCTATCACAGCCCCTCAGTCTGTCAAGGACAGAGTACCCTCCGTATTCAGGCTTCAGGATCGCGCACTGCTCCAGAAAGGGGCAGCACTTGCCAGCTCATGGCTGCTGGATCCCCTCCCCCACTGGTTATCCAGGCTCAAGGAACCCTGACTCAACAAAGATGATCATCTAAGCCACTACTCTGTGCAGACACGGTTCAAAACCCTGCCCCGTGAGATCTGGAGGCTCCCACAAGACCGTTTGTTTTGATTATTTATTTATTTATTTATTTATTTATTTATTTTGGCTGCTGCTCTGGGTCTTTGTTGAGGTATGTGGGCTTAATTGCTCCCTAGCATGTGAGATCTTAGTTCCTCAACCAGGGATGGAAACAGAGTACCCTGTGTTG
Organism: Hydropotes inermis; assembly: GCA_020226075.1. Lineage (NCBI taxonomy): Eukaryota > Metazoa > Chordata > Mammalia > Artiodactyla > Cervidae > Hydropotes > Hydropotes inermis. Next base: position 17,651 of record JAGTXW010001509.1, read on the forward strand.
GAAGGTGGATTCTTAACCAGTGGAACACCAGAGAAGGCCCTGGAACCACTTATTTTAAACCTTAAAGATTGAGACCAAGTCCCATCATTTCATGAATGAGACCTGGGTCCCTGAGACCTTCCCCACCTGCCCACCTGGCTGCCTAGGGGAGCAGGCTACAAAGCTCACATCTGTCTCCTGCCGCCCAGCCCAGCAGGGGCTTCATTCAGACTCAGATTCTCTCTAAAACTCCAATGTTTTCCCCTTCCCCTCCAAGGCTTCCCTCACCCATGACCTAACCTGACAGCCCTAATTACTAATGACCCCTGCAAGGGGCACAGTCCTTCCATAGGCAAGGCCAGGACAACAGAACAGGGTGTTCTGGACTACAGTGCCATTTACACAGAAGTCTGTGACCATGTTATTAAGCTCTTGAAAGATAGTTCATTTTAAAATGCTGCACAGTTTGGTACAAAAGCAATTCAATGGACACCTGCACACACTGGGGGGAGGATGCAGGGGACAGAAGGACAGACGCAATGATGGGTCCACTTGAACACCTGCATGGAGGACACGTTGTCAGGCTCTCCCACCTGCTGCTTTGGGCCGCGGGCTGCCTGGCCACGCTCTGTGTGATGACCGGCTCAGGGCAACATCCTGGCCCTGACATGACTACAGCCCGGCTTTAATGAGCACCACCACGAGAGCCCCAGTACCGCCACTCCTGAGGGGCACCTCTCCAGCACCAGAAATCTGGGAAACCATAACAGCTGTGTTTCCTGTTTTGATGCTAAAGCTGCTAATACTACCTGCTTTTGGACTGAATGAAAGGTAAAAGCTACTGTTTACATAATTCATAGTTAGTAACTACCAGGTGGTGAACACAGAATTCTTTCTGTGCCCACTGTCACGCCATCACCAACCAATTCGAGAGCTAACACCACAACTCTGCCTTCCCCTCCTCAGCTCCCACCACAGCTGCCATGTCAGGTATAACTAAAACCACTAACTCTGAGCTCACAACCTGCGCCAAAGTCTGCCTTTGATGCAGCCAGGTTCTTTGGAGGAATTGTCCTTTCTTGGGTGTGTAGGCTGTAATTTTCTTTATATATTCTGCAAATCTAAAAGACAAAACTAACATACTCTGTGGGCTTCCCTGGTGATTCAGATGGTAAAGAATCTGCCTGCAATGTGCAAGACCCAAGTTTGATCCCTGGGTAGGGAAGATCCTCTGGAGAAGGGAATGGCAACCCATTCCAGTATTCTTGCCTGGAGAATTCCAAGGACAGAGGAGACTGGTGGGCTATAGTTCATGGAGTCACAAAGAGTTGGACCCGACTAAGCGACTAACACTAACCCCACCTTCTGAAAATAGACCTGCTAAATTAACAAGGGCTAGAGTGTAACTCACTGAAACCAAAATATAATCTTTCAATATGTCCCACATGTGTTCCCCATCCCAATCCCCCATGGCTGTTTCATTTCAATGTATGACAAAATCCACTACAAATAAAAAAAAAACAACAACAGCAACTCACAAAAATGCTATGAAGTGGATATAATTCTTCTCCTTTTGTGGGGGAGAAAACAGGCTTACACAGGCAAGGTGACTGTGGTAAGAACATATAACTAGGCAGTGGCAATCCCAAGAAGTGAGCACAGGCCAATATCTCTGGGCCCAAGTGTATTGTATTTTCATTACCCCTGGAATGGCCATGTGGAAAATGGGAGGAAAGAAATCACTGCGAGAGATACTTTGAAAGAGAAATTTGCAAATATTTGTAACTGTTTGGATATGCATGACATTCGTATAAAGATTTAGTTAATAAAATTATATATATAAAAAAAAAATATGTCCCACATGGAAGATGCTATTCTGGGATCTTTAATTTTTCAAGGGATGCATATAGGAGCATTGCTCTTGAGGAAAAATCAGTTAAATCATTTTGCTCAAGGGGAATATTTAAAGTACTCTGCATGAATATGTGTGGCTTCTTCTTTTACCTTAAATGGCTGCTGCTGTGGGATTAGATTCTCTCCTCCTGACACGCCAAATGTAACTCTGTAAGTGATGGAAAACACTGTGCTGTTCAGACAACCTCATGACCCTTTTGCAGGTGCAGTGAAAGTCACTTAGCAGTCCCTAGGCAAGAATACTAGAGTGGGTTGCCATAACCTTTTCCAGGGGATTTTCCCAACCTAGGAACCGAACTTGGGTCTCCTGCACTGCAGGCAGGATCTTTACCATGGAGCCACCATGGAAGCCCAATATTGTAAAGTAATTAGCCTCCAATTAAAATTTTTTTAAAAGTAGTTATTTTAAAGCCTGAAAGATGCATTATTTTTATTCGAACTCAGGATGTACTTTAGTGACCATAATTGAGAAGAAGGTTCTAAATGAGCATCAATCAGGTGGATTTTTGGCTATCATTTAAAAAGTGGAATAAATTTAAAAATTTAGTATCCTTAGAGTAAACTTTTGTGCTTGATAACAGTTATTTTTTTCTACATGTATAAAAGATGCCAGATTCCAGATTTAAAGAAATGAATGGAAAGGACAAAAAATAGTAAAGTATAACAGATTATTGTTCATACTTATAAAGCACTTTGTATAATTTAGAAATTAAAGAACAAGGCCTTAAAGTCTATACTTAACCTAAAATGCTGGTGATTTGCTATTTCACATTAAAGAAGGGAAAAGTTGGTCTGAGGATGTAACTGTTGATGTGGGCAAAAAAAATGTAGTATCTGCTCTAAGATACTACACGGTCAGTATTTAACTGAAAACTTACCTACTTTATTTCAAGCCTGAGTAACTTAAACAATTTATAGGAAGTCAAAAGCCTTCATCTATTGAACCACCCTAAATTTTTCTTATGGCTGTTAAAAAGTATAAAGTTTATTTAATTATATTTTCCTTTGTGCTTCAAAAAGGTATCCTAACTCTTGTACCTTAAGATTTCCACCGAGCTTTCTTAAAATGTAACTTTTATGAAGCAAGAAAGTTGTTTTAGAATAATTTACTAACTCTTTAATGACAATCATTTTAAGTTTTGACACAAAAAAATGTGAGCAGTATATTTCAGAAAAAAATTTCAGTTGATCAGATTACTGTCAATTTTTAATGATGATTGCCCTAGGTAAATAGATCGTACTTTTTATTTCTTCTCACCCATTTTTTCTTCTTAGTTTCAATTCCTGTGGCATGATAAGCCCGCCTACTTTCATCTCTTTAGTTTCCTTATGAATCACTAGTTTTTTCAGGTTTAGAGGGATCCTTCTTCCCTGCCTTTGACACACAGGATTAGTTCAGGGGCTTGCTACTGCTGCTAAGTCACTTCAGTCGTGTCCGACTCTGTGCAACTCCCATCCCTGGGATTCTCCAGGCAAGAACACTGGAGTGGTTTGCCATTTACTTCTCCAATGCATAAAAGTGAAAAGTGAAAGTGAAG
>JAGTXW010001509.1:27750-59438 GCA_020226075.1 Hydropotes inermis
AAAATAAAATTAATTAAAATAAAAATAAAATTAAATTAATTAAAATAAAAATAAAATTAATTAAAATAAAAATAAAATTAAATTAATTAAAATAAATTTTTAAAAATGCCAGTCTATTTATTAATACCAAAACAGAGAGAAATTAAATGACTAACAATAAGGGTAAAGAATCTATACAGTGCAGATTAAATGCTGGTAAGGAATAAAATTGCATTCAAATATGTATGCAGAAATTGGCCTCTTTTACCAATGAGTTTGAAAGTGAAAGAAAGTATTAGTCACTCAGTCTTCTTTTTTTTTTTTTGTAGATAGATAATGTGGTTTATTTTTTATTTTTATTTTTTCCATTTATTTTTACTGGTTAGAGGCTAATTACTCTACAATATTGTAGTGGTTTTTGCCATACATTGACATGAATCAGCCATGGATTTACATGTATTCCCCATCCCGATCCCCCCTCCCACCTCCCTCCCCACACCATCCCTCTGGGTCTTCCCAGTGCACCAGCCGGGAGCACTCAGTCTTGTCCGGCTCTTTGTGACCCCATGGAATGTAGCTCGCCAGGCTCCCCTGTTCATGGAACTCTCAAGGCAAGAACGGTACAGCGGGTTGCCATTTCCTACTCCAGGAGATCTTCCTGACCCAGTGAAGAAACCCAGATCTCCTGCCTTGCAGGCAGATTCTTTACCATCTGAGCTACCAGGGAAGCCCAACTGCAAATTCCCTGAAGGAAGCATCCCTAGAGATGACTTAATCTCTATTTAGAATCTGGAATTGATGATGGTGTAAGACATGTTTTTGATCATTTGTAAATTAGTAAAATTTTAAAACTCATAGCTTTAAATGGAACAACTAAATCTTTCTGAGCAATATAATCAGAATTCTTGGAAATTTTCATATTTTCTGATTTGAATCTCTAAAGTTTCGCATCTTAGTCTGTCAAATCAATCATGGCATTTCAAAGCAGAATTTATCTTTAAAGAGATTAAACATAAGAAAAAGTGGGTTTAGCTAATTGTATTATCTTACAAAGATAATACAATGTCTATAAGAGACTTTGTTGTTGTTGTTTAATCAGTCACGTCCAATTCTTTGCAACCCCATGGACTGCAGCATGCCACGCCTCCCTGTCCTTCACCATCTCCCTGAGCTTGCTCAAACTCAGGTCCATTGAGTCAGTGATGCGATCCAACCATCTCATCTTCTGTTGTCCCCTTCTCCTCCTGCTTCAGTCTTTCCCATCAGGGTCTTTCCCAATGAATCGCCTCTTCTTATCAGGTAGCCAAAGTATTGGAGCTTCAGCTTCAGCATAAGTTTTTCCAATGAATATTCAGGATTGATTTCCTTTAGGATCAACTGGTTTGATCTCCTTGCTGTCCAAGGGACTCTGAAGAGTCTTCTTCAAAACCACAGTTCAAAAGCATCAGTTCTTCAGTGCTAGCCTTCCTTATGTTCCAACACACATCCATACATGACTACTGCTTTGATTTTATAGACTTTTGTTGGCAAAGTAATATCTCTTCTTTTTAATACACTGTCTAGGTTTGTCATAGATTTTTCTTCCAAAGAGCAAGCATCTTTTAATTTCATAGCTGCAATCACTGACCACAGGGATTCTGGAGCCCAAGAAAATATAGTCTGTCACTGTTTCCATTGTTTCCCCATCTATTTGCCACAAAGTGATGGGATTGGATGCCATGATTGTCATTTGTTAAATGTTGAGTTTTAAGACAGCTTTTTCACTCTCCTCTTTCACTTTCACTCTTTAGTTCTTTTTCACTTTTTGCCATAAGTTTGGTGTCATCTGCATAACACATAACTGAGTTTATTGATATTTCTCATGGCAGCCTTGATTCCAACTTGAGCTTCAATCAGCCCAGCATTTCACATGGTGTACTTTACATATAAGTTGAATAAGCAGGATAACAATATACAGCCTTGATGTACTCTTTTCCCAATTTTTAGCCAGTCTTTTATTCCATGTCCAGTTCTAACTCTTGTTTCTTGACCTGCATACAGGTTTCTCAGGACATTTTGTACCTTATTTTAAACCCTTATCTGTATAATACACATGGGCCATTCTGTGCACAGAGGCAGGTTGTGTTGTGTACATATGTGGCTCATGTGTATGTACAGGCAGAACTCGGAGATATTTTGGATTTGGTTTCAGACAACTTCAATCATGTGAAAATCACAAAATAAAGAAAGTTATGTGAATTTTTTGTTTCTCTGTTCAAATAAATTTATGTTTATACTATATTGTAGTCTGGGGGGGAAGGGGATGGCAGAGGATGAGATGGCTGGATGGCATCACCGACTCGATGGACATGAGTTTGAGTAAACTCTGGGAGTTGGTGATGGACAGGAAGGCCTGGCACGTTGTGATTCATGGGGTCACAGAGTCAGACACAACTGATTGACTGAACTGAACTGAAGTAGTTTATTGCTAAAAGAATGCTAACCATCATCTGAACCTTTAACATTAAAATACACTGATCACAGATCAGATTAACAAATATAATAATAATGAAACAGTTTGCAATAATGCGAGAATTACAAAAATGTGACACAGAGACATGAAGTTAGCAAATGCTATAGGAAAAATGGTGCCAATATACTTGCTTGACACAGTGTTGCCATAAATGTACAATTTGTTTTAAAAAATGCATTATCTGTGAAGCACAATAAAACAGGTGTGCCTATATTTCTGGGTGTTCTCATACACAAATCAACACACATCAGGACACAGGAAAGAACTGTATCTGTGAGAATGTGTGTATGTCTCATGTTATCAGCTCCACTGAAACTGATCCATCTGTGCAAACAAGAACATTGGTAGACTTTGGATAAGTGGACTGAGATATGTAGGGGCACCGAGGACTGCTCATAACCACAGGACTGTGAACTCCATACTCCAGTGAGGAGAATAAAAGAAAAAAGAAAAAAAGAAAACACAAGAAAACGGGGGTACTTGCCTGGCAGTCCAGTGGTTAAGATTCAGTGCTTCCTCTGTAGGAGGTGTGAATTCAATCCCTCATCAGAGAACTAAGATCCCACATGCTGCATGGCCACAGTCCCCCCCAAAAAGAAAAAGGCAACTAAAAGAAAATCTGGCTCTGGTTATCCTGTAGTTCAGTCATCAAAACTATAGTCTGAATGTCTTTTCTGGGTAACCAAAGGGTTTTACCAATTGCCCGTGAAGAGTGTCACCAGTATCAGTAAATTCACATTCTTCAATTGAAAGACACTCGGACGGCTTTCCTGGTGGCTCAGTGGTAAAGAACCTACCTGCCAGTACAGGAGACATGGGTTCAATCCCTGGCCCAGGAGAATCCCACATGCCACAGAGCAACTAAGCCTGTGTGCCACAACTATTGAGCCTGCACTCTACAACACGGGAACCAAAACCACTGAGCCACATGCCACAGCTACTGAAGCCCTCACACCCTATGGACTGTGCCCTGTAACAGGAGAGGCCACCACAATGAGAAACCCAGGCACACAACTAGAGAAGTCCCCATTCACTGCAACTAGAGAAAAGCCCGAGCAGCAACAGAGACCCAGCACTGCCAAGAATAAATAAAATTATAAAGACACCTGGAGAAAATCTTATGTTATTTGCTTTGAAATGGCCCCTTTCTGTTTTTCCAACCAGGTTGGTCTCTGATGATGACATCAACTTGTTAGACATTTGCACCTGGATTTCTCTGCACACACCAAACTCAACAATCAACAACTCAACTCAATCAACACCCAATGACCCACACAAATCAACCCTTTCCTCCGTCTTTCCCATGTTACTCTCATGACTTCATTCCCAGGAGTCAGGGGCTGAATTGTCCTCCTTACTTCCCTGAATCCAGCATGGTGCCAAGCCTGAAGACTCTACTCTTGCAGTGTGTTATGACTCAGTTCTTCATTTTAAGATCCACAGTCAGCACTGGAGTGCCATGCTGCATTACCTTTTAAAATCAAGTTAAAACAAACTTTATGATTTATAATAAACTATGCTTTATGGTTATGATCCTTAATCATAATCAGTGCAAATAAATTTGAAAAATAAATAAATAACAGCTATACTCAGCACTCTGAAAAAAAATTTTCGAGATAATGTTTTTACTTTTTAGACTCCTGTATGTGCTCCTAAAGACAAAAGTTCCCATATATAAACAAAATGGGATTAATATGAACATACTGCTATGTGTTTTCATCTAGTATTTCTTAAGAATATTTATTTTAATGGTGACAAAATATCACAGTACATGTGATCATTTAACAAACCCCCTACTGCTGGTTATTTAGGCAGTTTCCAATAATTTGCTATTATAAATAAATCTGCTAAATATCCTTGAAGCTAAATCCTTTTTTTTTTTTTTATAAATACTCTCAAGGATTTCCTTCAGATAAATTCTCAGATGTGGAATTGCTGAGAATCAAGTTTGAACATTTTCAGAGGAAGCTGTTAAGCTGTTAACCTACTCTCCAGAAATATGATACCATTTTCTACTCCCACTCGATTCCCTGCGCATTCACAAACCCGAGTGTTATACCTTTGTTTTAATTGACATCAGTTTGATTCCAAAAAGTGGAATCACTTTCCCGGGACATTTTCCTGGAGGCACAACAGCTCCAGGCTCCCCGCCTCCTGCATCTGCCCACTCTGGTCCACGTGCTCTCACTTCTCAGATTAAACTCCCAAAGGCCACAGGATCCGTGCCCATCACTCCACCCCAGGATGTTTCTTCTACAAAACTGTTCCTACTAACCTCTCCATCCTTCATGTCCACAAGTCGGCCTTCTTGGGTGACTAGGGAGTTGTCAGAGTTGAACATGAAAATGTCTGCTGCACACCTGGTAGCTGATTTTCCTGAATGCTCTGCATGTGCCTAGTTCTTCATTCACTGGATCAGGGCACCACGCTTTTACTTATGTTGACTCCACCTCCTAAAGAACTTTTACATGCATTTATGCTAAATGCATCTCCACCTGCTAAAACCCTAACCACACATCACTAAGTCTGTCTCACATGCCTAAATCCTTGGAAATGCTCTCCCTGTCCCGCATGTGGGCTTGTCCCAAATCTAACAGATGTTATGTCATTTTTTGTAAAAACCTCTATAAAAATTATGATCTCTTTCTAGCTTACAAAGTTAATATAGTCATTTTCTTGTTTCTTCAGATAAACTGTAAATGTTGACAGCAGGATCTACTGTATTGGATTTGACTGTCTTATTTGTATTACATGTGGTGTCCTGAGAAAAAGCAGCTTACATTGGGAACTGAGATTTTTAACTCAGGCCAGACAAATTTATGGAAAATCTATTATTATATTATTTAGGTATATGATAAACCAGACAAAGAAATATAACAGATGGGCCCTTCAGCTATAGACATAACTTCAAATGGCCAACACCTCTTTTCTCATGGAATAGACAACTTTTGGGTATAAGTGGTTATGGTCATTTAACACCCACTGAAATGATGGCCATCTTTATCCAAGCAATTACTCTGATCCCCATGCTGGGTGACTTACACAGGTTACTTCCTATAGCTTCCATTTTGCAAAAGAAAAGATTGAGGCTTAGTTAGATGAATTAGTCTGCCTGAAATGTCAGAGCCCATAAGTCACAGGATGGGACTCAAATTCACATCCTCAGGCTCTTCTCCATCTGCTGATGGCCTCCTTATCACCTGGATGGCCTGGCACCTTCTCATGTCCCTCTGTGTAGCCACAACAGAGAAAGTGGGGAGAAGTATAGTTGCAGTTAAAGGCACAGGCCTAACATAGAGATCCTACAGCCAGAGAATTAAAGCATGGTGTGAATACTGGCATGTACCTGGTGAGTGGGAGCAAGAATGTGCCTGAGGGCAGGTGAGTCGGCTGTCAGAAGGAAGAACCAGCACCCACAGCTGAGCTGAGACAAACCTGCAGCTGAGTGGGGCACATGGTGCCTGGGGAACAGACCAGACAGACCTCGTGCCCTGCTCGGGGCAGTAAGATTCATATTTCATCCCATCAGGTGGTGAAAAAGCCATACCTACTCTCAGCAATCTCTGACTCCCTCACTTAGCTATCTCTGACTCCAGTTCCAGGCAGGGCTGAACCTGTGGGAAACTCTTCCAGTCCGTGCAGAAGGCTGGTGTGGGGAAGGACAGACAGCAGTATTAAAACAGCCTGTGATGAAGACAGACTCCATGGAAAGATGCAAATAAATGCAGTAGAATCAAAGAACTAGATTATACTGTAAAGGCCCAACTTATACAATATAAATGTAAGTAAATCTGTAGGGTAAGTGGCACAGAGCTTTCTAGTACCTCTTGCTCAGTCATAATAGGGGTTTGGGTGATTCATGAGCTCAGTTTCAAACTGTCAAAGGACATTTTTTGGAAATCACAGGTCATCAGTCATCAAACACTGCCCTGTTTAAATGCAATGCCGAGAAAGTGATCTGAATGGTCCTGAGACCCTGCTTTTCTAAGAAGCTCCAGGAGATGCAGGTTTTGCTGCTCTGGCACGACAGTCTGAGTCACAAGGAATGAGGAAGTCAGCAGGGGAAGGGGGACAAGCTGAGAGTGAAGGGAGGGGTTTATAAGAAAACATTACATAAAAAAAGGGAAAATATAGAAAAGAGAAAATATTTTTTCACATTATAGCAAGGTCTAGTAAGCATTTGTAAAAATGTATCATCCAAGTAAGAGCCATGAGCAAAAACAAACAAAATCAATCTACCTCAAGAGCTGGAAAATGCTTTAATATGCCTCAGGACTCTCTAAAATGATCAAATCAACCACAAAATCATCTAAATGAAAAATGCAGCCCATGTTCAGGATCTAACCAAGAAGCCTAGCATGCTATTTACAAACTGATTTTTTTTTTTTTTTTTTTTTTTTTTTAGTTTTTGGCTGTGCTGGGTCATGGTTGCTTTGGGTAGGTTGTCTCCAGTTGTGATGAGTGGAAACTACTCCTTGTTGCAGTGCACGGACCACTGAGATGGCTGCTTTTGTTGCTGAGCACAAGCTTTAGTAGTTGTGGCACGTAGGCTCAGTAGTTGTGGCGCATGGACTCAGCAGTTATGGCACACGGGCTCAGTTGCTCTGTGGCATGTGGAATCCTCTTGGTTCAGATCAAGGATTGAATCAGTGTCCCCTGCATTGGCAGGTGAATTCTTCTCCACTGCACCACCAGGGAAGTCCTGGCTCTTTATTTTCACTTGTCATTTCTTCCATGGGTTAAAGTCCTGCATAGTACCTACTACACTTTCCTATTGATGGTAACTCCCAGGAATCATGACAGCAGAGGAAACAAGGGAAAGAGAATAAAGCCCACTTCTGCTGGGCTGGTTCACTCCCATGTCCCCTCCCCACCCACAGCAGCCTCTCTCAATCAAATCCATCACCAAAGGGGTGTCCTGGAGTGACAGGGGTGGGGACCAGTGAGCAGGAGAGGAAACCTAGGATGTACATAGGTGGAATGAGATGGCTTCATGAACATGCTGCCCGGGTTTCACCTCCCCACACAAAAATGAAGCTGTGTGGGGAGGTGAAACCCGGGCAGCATGTTCATGAAGCCATCTCAGCATCGAAACATGTATATTATCTAGAGGAAAGAGATCACCAGCCCAGGCTAGATGCATGAGACAAGTGCTCAGGCCTGGTACACTGGGAAGACCCAAAGGAATCGGGTGGAGTAGGAGGGGGGATCGGGATGGGGAATACATGTAAATCCATGGCTGATTCATGTCGATGTATGACAAAAACCACTACAATTTAAAAAAAATGAAGCTAATGGAGATACTGTGTCAAGCTGCTGCAGTTATTAATTCAGTCTCCAAATGTAATTTTCCCTCAAACATTTTATAATCTCAATAATCCTATGATTTGCAGGGTTTAAGAAGGAAGAATAAGAATCTCTTATGTTCCTAAATTATGCTACAGAGTTTCTTAGATAATTCATATTCTATGGCTTTGGGGAAAATTTAAGAGAAGTAAGTTAACAGATACAATGGAAAATCTGACTGACACATTGTCTGAGAGTAAACAAACATCACCTTCAGAGCTTTCAGGAACAAAATTGTATCAAAAACTGTGATTAATGTTTTCCTGACATGGCAGTTCACCTTCTTCCTGACCTACAGTGGAACTGGAAATAATTAGGACCAGTTATTGCCCTGTAACTAACTGAAGCTGCTCTCTGGGTAGCATTTGGGGATTAAGTTGAGTATTTATTTTTTCATTTTCATGTTACAAGGCTATCATTCATTAAATTACAGCTATAGTCCACTAGATGGGTCTGGGGTGGGGAGAGTTTTAAAGAGAAGTTCTTTTGATTATTTACAAAGTTGTCTTCTGTGTGTGTGTGTGTGTGTGTGTTGGTTGCTGGTTTCTCACACCTGTGTATTACTTACTTACCCTCTCATCCAGCAATCCCTCAGTACCCACTCTGTGCCCTGCAAAATGCCACTTTCTAGGGAACAACAATGAAAATAAGATGCTCCTTGATTTTAAAAAGCTTCAAGGTACTGTGAGATACAGACTTCAAATTACAAAGCGTGCCACAGGTGCTATCTTTTAATTTAATTATGATAAAATTCACATAACGTAAGATTTAACTGCTTAACCATTTTATTGGACAGTTTGGTGTTCAGTACATTCACATTACTGTGTAACCAAGCTCGAGAATTTATTTTTTTTTTTTGCCTCATAAAACTGATATTCTATACTCTAGACAAACAACTCCTCATCTCCCCTCCCGTAGTCCCTGAAGACCACTATCCTACTTCCTGTCTTCTTGAATTTGACAGGAAACTAGGAAACTCACATGAGTGGAATCAGTTTCATTTCTTTTGTGTCTGGTTTATTTCATTTAGCAAGATGTCCTCAAGGTTTATCCATAGGCCAGAAATTTCTTCCTTTTTAAGACTGAATAATATTTCATTGTAAGGATTTAGTTCCTTCCAACTTTTGCCTGCTATGACTACAGGTGTACTGTAAATGCTATGTTAAAAGAAAAGATAAAACACTGAGGAAGAATTGAGTCTCGAAGATGCATTAGAGTCACGTCAGAAATGAGGAGACTTTCACCATCTTGATGATGGAGGGGACGAGTCTCTCAGGTTGAGGAGCAGACTGAACACTGGACGCTGGGAGGACATAGTGTTTTGGGAGCACCTACACACAACCTGAGTGCAGGGGTGTGTGTAAATCAGGAGACATACTGGCCGCAGAGGGAGATGGGGCAAGGGCTTCCTACCACCTTGTCTGTTCTGGTTTAGTCTCTTCTTCAAGAGTCTGCCCTGGTCCCAGTTGAGGATCCCAATCTGAGCATGAAAGGAATATCACCAGCAGACATGGATGCTGGCAGGTCCAGATTACTAGCCTCTCTGCCATCTCCAATGTGAATCTTCCTTGCTCCCTTCAATTTGCTTTCGACTCTGAGTGAGTCTCTGGGTCCTGTCTCCATCTGGGGCTCTGGTTCCTCACTTGTGATTGAGTCATGATTCTGGTTCTTCTCTAGTGGCTACAAGCTCAACCCACAGCCTCTACTGGAGTGGGCCTGGGGCTGTGCTGTGGTTCTACTGGCAGCTCACTCAGGCCAGTAAAAGTCAGATCTGTGTTTCAGAAAGAAGCAGTCTGCAGCGTGGGGCAGGGCGACGGCAGTTCAGTGTCGGTAAATGAGGACAAGTCTACGGGAAGGGCCAATGGAGAGAGGAGGGGGTGGCAACCAGAGGGCACCATGGGAGGAGGAGGAGATCTCAGAATACAAAGAAGAAAAGATTGAAAGGCGGAAAGGTGGGGGATATTGGTCAGTTAGTGGCAGGGAGCCAAGGCTGACTTCCCAGACTTAGTATGAATAATCAGATGTCCTGTAGAGTGTCCTGGGTCAGGTTAAGATTGAGACCTGGAGCCCAGGACCCATCTACCACCATGAGGGAGCTCACTCCACAGGGAAAAAATTGCTGGTATCCCCATTCCATGGTCAGTTTCCAAGAAAGATTCACCTATGATGTCACTGATCTAATCTGCATCCATTGGGAACAAAGAGTCCCCCTGACACACTGACAAGGGAGCCAACAGCAGACGTGGTGCTAAATCTTCAGCTGGATTTTAAAGAGGCAAATGGCTTAAACTAACCTTTTCTCTTGGGTCAATGAGCGTGTCCAGGTTCTTCAATACCAGAGGCCCATCCAGGCTGTACTTGACGTTAACATAAGTAAAGTAAATCCTTCCTTCATGAGGCCAGGATGGTGGTGGACGATACTCGAGTTCCCAGGGTGCTTCTTTCTCAAGGTCTGTATATTCAATCCCCCTTTCTACTGAAATCATCTGAAATGCATATGACATCACACAAGTTAGTGTCAGACCGTCTTGCTTATGAATTTTAGAGATTGCAAGTGAAACCTTCGGCTTTTATATCTTCACATTAGCTTTTATATGGTATAGAATATCTCAGGTCTCAGCATCCACAAAGGACAAAAGTAGGGGCCTTTTGTCTTATGGGCCTTGGGTGATCTGCAAATTTGTTCACCATCTTCAACCCTTTTACTTACAACTACTTCCTTCAACTTTATATTAAAGCTAAAAGAATTAGAGAAATGACTGTTTAAGATTTTATTGCTCTACCTTTCACATCTGAATTTTTTAAAAAGAGAATTTTTTTCAAAGAAAAGAACACTTATGGACACCAATTTAAAAAGTGTGGTTACAGAAGGGCCACATGTTACAGATAAGCAGGACTGGATGGTCATCAAACCTCATTTTAATAATTAGTCACGATCTACTCTGTTAGAAGACCAAAATGAAAAGACTTCATTTTTACTGTTTTTCTCCTTTAGGAGAAGGTACAAATATTTAGAAAGTGTATAATTTACATATTGACCAAGGCCCCTGAAACAACTATAACTCCACACCTCTGAGAGCACATTTTAAGAGACAGCTTATCCTACCAGAAAGAAGGGCTTCCAGCAGTTTCAGGTGCTTGACACATACATGAATAAATGATAAAATGTGTTGGGGGGAAGGCAGAGGAAACTATTAATTAAATAAGTTAATTTTATTACTTTGAGATACTGACTTCTTTTTTTTAACCAAAAATGAGGAATTACCCCTTAAGAAAGAAAGATAAACAAGCTGCTAAGAAATTAGCTCATATTCTCTCCAGGTTTACATGACCTCCATTCTACAGAGACATTTATCATACTTATGGATAATTTGTGACTATAAAACCCGTTGACATCGAGCACATAAAACTGAGAAAAAGATGTATATATTTTAATTAACATTAACTTTAAGCAGATGGAGAAGAATAAAAAAAAAATCCCTCTGTTAACAATGATGCCAAAAGGATAGTTTTACTATTTTACATTAGAATTGCCTCTATTCCATTTAACAGCAAGGAGACTTGAAAAGACTAAGAATGGAAAGCGAAACATCACCATATTCTCAACTTCGGTACTTTGCCTGATACACCACTGGAACATCCCCGTAAGTGTGACGATTAGAGACAGGACCAGGCCAACCTCCCCAGGATTCAAAGCTAAATGAGGAAGAAGAGGAATAATCAGTCTCCTTCTCTAACCCCCACCTAGTCCCTTCTGTCACTTTATGAAGAAGACTCCTTTATTTTTATAATTTTTATTGGAGCATATTTGATTTACAAAGTTGTGTTAGTTTCATGTGTACAGTAAAGTGAATTAGCCACACATATACACAAAATCCATTCATTCTAAAATTATTTTCCCATATAGGCCATTATAGAGTATTGAGTAGAGTTCCCTGTGCTATATAGTAGGTCCTTAATAGTTATCTATTTTATATTAATATATAGTAGTGAGAAGACTTCTTTATGACATTTTAATCATTTGCATGTAATGATAATGTTACTCATAATATTACTGTTTATTGATTGGGACCATAATACAGTGAAAAAAGCACTATGAATTTAGAAAGAATTAGAAAGGTGATTTTATTAATCTCAACTGGATTGACATACAGTTGACAGTATTATATGGGTGAGTATCATGCCATTATTCAGACTTTCATCATTACGGCTTCAATTATCATTATGTAATCTCACTTTCTATGTCGAATGTAGCTTCAGTTGAAATCACAAAAACAAGGCAACCAATTCTAGGAGCCAATGCTTTTAAATCTAAAGTAATACTCTCATTTTTCATTATTAAAGACTATGATTTGGAGTTATTACTATGAAATAGGAATGGTGAATTCATGTCACACATGCCCAACCTGCTAATCTTGTACCCATACAGCAGTGAGGATAATGATCTTTGCTACAGAGAATCTTTCTCACCCTAATGTACAATTACCTATAACTAAGAGATCCAGGGAGACCTAAAGCTAAAACCTAAACTCTCATTTGTGGAAAAAGTTTAATAGAAAACTTGATTCTCCCCTCCCAACTACAGGACATTACCTGGAATGTTCAGAATGTCATGTTGCTACAGCTGTGCAGACCTCAACCCATTCAAAGAAAGATGAAAAGATAAAAGATTTCAACAAGGACCTACAGCAAATAAATATACAAAAATGAAGCTGAGGGAATCAGGCTCCCAGTCTTAAAACTATATTACAAAGCTTCAGTAATCAAAACAGTATGCTACTGGCACCAAAAACAGAAATATAGATCAATGGAATAGGGTTGAAAGTACAGAGATAAACCCATGCTCCTATGTCACCTAATCTATGACAAAGGAGGAAAGAATATATAATGGAGAAAAGACAGTCTCTTCAATAAATGGTGCTGGCAAAACTGGACAACTACTTGTAAAAGAAAGAAATTAAGACACTCCCTAACATCATACACAAAAATAAACTCAAAATGGATTACAGACATAAATTTAAGTCTAGACACTATAAAACTCTCAGATGAAAATAGATAGAACACTCTATGACATAAGCTGAAGTCATAACTTTCTGATCCACCTCTGAAAGTAGTGAAAATAAAATAAAAAATTAACAAACAGGAAATAATTAAACTTAAATGCTTTTATACAGCAAAGGAAACCATAAATAAAATGAAAAGACAACCTATAGTATGGAGGAAAATATTTGCAAATGAAATGACTAACTAGGAATTACTCTCCAATATATAAAACAGTTCATGGTTCTATCAAAACAAAACAAATAACCCAATCAAAAAATGGGCAGAAGATCAAAAATTACATTCTCCAAAGAATATATACAAATGGCCAAAAAAGCACATGATAAGATGCTCAACATCTCTAATTATTAGAGAAAGGCAAATCAAAACTACAGGGAGGTATCACCTCACACCAGCCAAAATGACCATCATCAAAAACCCTACAAATGATAAATGCTGGAGAGGATGTGGAGAAAAGGGAAACCTCCTACACTGTTAGTGGGAATGTTAACTGGTATAGCCACTATGGAGAACAATACAGAGGTTCCTTTAAAAACTAACAATAGAACTACCATATGATCCAGCAATCTCAGTTCTGGGTAAATATCCAGAGAAAATCATACTTCCCCCAGTGTTCATTGCAGCACTGTTTATAATAGCCAAAACATAGAAGTTGGACATAAATGTTCACCAACAGAGGAATGGATAAAGAAGAAGTGGTATATATACACAATGGACTATTACTCAGACATAAAAAGGAAGAAATAATGCTGTTTGCAGCAACATGGATGGACCTAGAGATTGTCATAAGTCAGACTCAGAGAAAGACAAATAGAATATGATATTGCCTATATGTAGAATCCAACAAAAAGCTACAAATGAACTTATCTACAAAACAGAAACATACTTACAGATGCAGAAAATATAAGGGTAAGGGAGGGGAGGGATAATTGGAAGACTGACACATACACACTACTATATATAAAATAGATAGCTAATAAGGATCTACTATAAAGTACAGGGAACTCTGTAATGACTTATAGGGAAAAGAAGCTAAAAAAAGAGTAGGTATATGTATAGCAGATTCACTTTGCTGTACACATGAAGTGCTGTACACTAAGACAACAGTAAAAATCAACTATACCCCTATAAAATACTTTAAAAATAAAAATAAAAGAACGGCCCAAGTGAGTCAAAGCAGGCACCCAAGGCATTACAGGTCAGCTGTAACAGGCACATTCATACCTGGTCTTTGTTCCTGAAGATTCCAAAAGCCAAAAAGAAAAATTCTTTCCAATACGGTCATTTATTTGAAGTATTATTTAAAATGAAAATTACTAAAAACATGCATGCAGCCCAATGTTCATGAGGTGGAAAGAAAGAATCCAAAAAAGAGGGATATAAGTATAACAGATTAGGGTTTCCCAGGTAGCTCAATGGTAAAGAATCTGCCTGCTAATGCAGAAGACATAGGTTTGATCTCTGGGTCGGGAAGATCCCCTGAAGGAAATGGCAACCCACTCCAGCATTTTTGTCTGGAAAATCCCATAGACAGAGGAGCCTAGCAGGCTATGTCCATGGTGTTTCAAACAGCTGACATGACTTAGAGACTGAGTACACAGTAACAGATTCACTTGGCTGTATATTTGAAACTAATACAACATTATAAAGCAAATAAATGCCAATAAATCTTTTTTTAAAGGTCTCAACAAGGATCTACTGTAAATAAATAAATGGAAAAAAATATAAAAGTTCTCATCAAGATGCAAATGACTTCATGTGTAACATGCTGTGGAGTCACATGCTATAAAACCTTTAATACAATTCATTAGAATCAAAGAGTATATATTAGACAAGTGGCAAGAGTTTACTAACTGGAAATGAAGCTATAAACTGTAAGCATTTCATAACTATTCAGATTTACTTACTATCTGCCAGAATCAGGGCCACAAAGGCAACAATAGTGACAAAGATGGCACAGATGACATCCAGATACACAGCGAGCTGTTGGGACATCGTCAAAAGCAGGAAACAAGCCTCTGGATTTGTGATCCGTAATATAATGAATAAACATAAAAACCATGTTAGCTGCTTCTAATGAAGGAGAGCATTTTGCTTAGTTAAGCATTTACACAAGGGGACAGCAAAGTTACACATTCAAGGAAATTGATTCCAGAAAGCTAGGTTCTGACAAAGACAACATATAGCACATAGAATCAGTCCAGCAGCTTTGTGAGAAGCATGCACTGAAAACTTCAACTCACTGGTTATCAACAGAAATACAATCACAAGGAAAAAGAGGGAAAAAATTCTAATCCACACATTTCCGGCAGTGCTAGACCTCAACACGAAGGTCATCCTCTCACATGTTGACTGCTCCCAGCTCTCTGATAGCAGACAGCATAGCTCACACTGTTTCCAGCACCTTCTGCACTCATCAAACGACCCTACATGTGTCTACTTTTAGGAGCCAACATCTAAAGGACCATCAGCTAACAAGATCTGCATGCGGCTTTTTAAATGCAGTCATTATCTTCAAAAGAGAATAAAGATTTTAGAGACAGGTCAAAATTTTACAGACTTAGTGGAAATTCTGAAATTTCTTCCTAGAAAAAAATTCACTGATACAAAGTATGATCAAGTGGGTGGCAAATCAGGAAATTATATTCCGCAATCACATCTGCCACCCTGCATACTCTGAAAGGAGAGTCAATAAACTAAAGCCTGTGGGTCAAGGACAGCCACCACCTGGTTCTGTAAAGTTTTACTGGGACACAGCCATGGCCATTTGCTGACATATTACCTTTGCCTGTCTTTGTGCTACAACAGCAAAGGTAAGTAGCTGCAATAGAGACAGTATAGTACAAAGAGTCTACAATATATTCTACCTGGATCTTTACAAAAAAAACAAAAGTTTCATAACCTCTGCCCTAAAGAGAGAGAAAACCACAGGGCACAGTGATGGAAAGACAAAGGACAATGCGAACAAGGCCGGGGTGAAAAGCAGGGGGTGATGGGGAAGAGGGGCACACAGAGGGATGCTGAGAGGAAGGGGTGGGGGAGGCAGGTGTGCAGAGGGGGATGAGCAGCAGCAGAGAGAGAGGTGGGAGCAGCCAGGCCACCTGAGAAGAAGGTCAGGCCTCAGAAGGCAGCAGATCTCATCCTTTGAAATCATCTCCAGAAACTAACAGACCTGAGTGCAAATCCTGGTGTGAATCGAACAGTTTCTGAAACTTGTGTTCGGCTTTGTATGCCCGGATGGTCCCGAGTCCTTGGAGAGAAGATGCTAAGTGAGAAAACACTGGACTCTGTGCTGGGGAAGCAGAGACACAAACAAGAGAAAGTCAGGAAGGCTGGATGTGAGCAAACCCACTGCCTCCCGGGCTCTGTGCTCACATGTCCCGCCAAAGGGCACACCCATGGCTTCCTGGAGGGCTGCCTAGGGAAGAAAGCTGCCCCTTTTGGAGAGGATCCTCCATGTGACCCTCAAACTCCTGTTCACACCAACCTTTACTTTAACAACCTGGAAATTAAGGATCCTCTTTGAACCCACCTTTGACCAAATTCAAATTGAAACTAGATTTATGTAAAGGAACTCTTTATTAATTAATTCATCAAGGTCCCCTCAAATACACCGCCCTCCAAATTCTTCTGGCATCTCTCCATGTGGAAATTGTTCACAGTGTTTTTTAAAACATATTGAAGGATAGTTGATTTATAACAATGTGTTAGTTTCAGGTATATAGTACAGTGAGTCACTTATTTTTTCTGATTATATTCCATTATAAGTTATTACAAGATACTGAAAAAAATTCCTTGTGCTTTACAGCCAATCCTTGTTGCTTACCTATTTTACATGGCAGTGTTTATCTATTAATCCCATATTCCTAATTTATTCCTCCCTTCCAGTCCCCTTTGGTAACCATAACTTTGTTTTCTATATCTCTGAGTCTATTTCTAGTTGGTATATAGTCTTTTACTTTTTAGATTCCACGTATAAGTGATGATGTATCATATTTGTTTTTCTCTGAATTACTTTACTAATAATAATATTCTTTCCATCCATGTTGCTGAAAATGGCAGTGTTTCATTCTTTTTCATCACTGAGTAATTATTCACTAATTTATTAGTCAGTGGCATTCCAAAATTTAATTCATTACAGTCCTCACCACACTGAATTTTGATGAGCTACCTGCGTGCTGTCTCCACCTTATACAAGTAGCCTAAGGGCTGGGATAGAGTCAGTACATCCCCCACCCTGGACCAGAGCCAGACCCAGGACAGGGGGAGACGAGTAAGGGAGTGGACAGTCTGCCGTCTGCCCCATCCGGGGACTCTCCCTGCACCTGCACCAGGAGCCTCTGTGTGATCACGGAGCACCTGGTACTGCACCACCCTTGTGTCCACAGGACCCGGCAGATGGAGTCTTTGAACAGTCTTGACTTCACTCCAGGAACCTGATGGATGTTTTTATAACTGCGCTGCTGGATACATGTCCTGGTGTTTGGAGGTCACTGTGGCATGTGACACTCACACCACCTTTTTAGAATCCGACAGTGGCCTTGGTGTCCATTCTCTTTTGAGTGACTTCATGTGGCTTGGGGTCTAGTGTCACCTGACTGGTCATTCGTTTCCTGTCATCTTCTCTTAGAGCACACGGACCACAAGCTCCAGGGTCAGGCTTCTGCCCATCAGGGAACAGGTGGGCTGCAGGCTGCAGGGCAAAGAGGACCCCTTAGGGTTCTCATTCCCCACCGTGAACGAGGCTGTAACTTGCTGTTGTCAGTGGCAGACTGTGACACTGTGACCTCTGTCTGGGATGAATGATAACCTGTGTTTTATCAGCAGGAAATATCGACATCACCTTGTTACCTGTGCATCTCCTGAGAAGAGCTGTTAGTAAAACCTGGGTGTTTAAAGGAAGTTAAGATCACTTATCTTACAGGAGGCTATGGAAATTTTATAAAATGAAAGGGAAAAAAGTCAAGGGGGAGAACTCCAAATTATTTTCAGGGCCTGACTCTTTAGCCTAACATCCAAATATCTGTCTGGGTGACAGTGCAGTCAGTACCAGAGTGCACATGGGCACTGCAGTGGGGGTGGGGGATGGGGTACAAGGGGGCAAAGACACAGAGCCTCCTCAATGCTTAGTGTCCTCGGTTCTACTAGCAAGGAAGGAGCAGGCTTCCTCCTGTGAGACACTGGAGCTCAGGGGGTGGGAACCCCTGGCTGGGGGAGGACAACTTGGGCTGGAGGCCAGTTGACCATCCACTGGACCCTGGGGCTCTTTCCACCTGGGGGTGTCTGACCAGGAACCCTAAATATTAGGGCCCTACCTGTGACACTGACTTAAAGGTAAAAACCTTCTCTGAACCTGAACATGATCAAACAGTTCCCCTTTGTACACTGTTCAGGCAAAGAGCTGAAAGTGATTCAGTGGTGCTGTGCATTTGATCATCCGGTTGTGTGCCTGTGTTCTCATTTCAGCATCCACACTGCTCTCTGTCTTCATTAAGTTGAATAACATTTTATTTTAGCTTCCTATAACTTTGCCCTTATAAGAGCAACACAAACACAGACTGAGCTCAAGCTCCAAATAAGAGAGGCTGGGACCTCTGTTCAACAGAGGCCTTTTCAACACCCCAGCAGGTGTCCCAATCCAACCCCAGAACTCAGTCTGGAAGCAGGGTACTCATAGGGATGATGCAAGTGAATTCCAGGGCCATCACCCTGTCAGAAGGATGCCAAGGCTCCAGTTCCAGAGAGCACAGAAAACTCACTAGAACAAGACTCTCATTTCCACAACAAATGTGGTAACATCAATACTACTCATCACAGACGAGGCTTCTGAGCAGGAAGCAGACTTGACTGTTCACCCAGGGAGAGTCCTGGAATGAACTCTTCAGCAAGGCCTCCCTCACCTGCTTCTCTGTCGGGAGATCAAAGCTGCAAGTGATTCCAGCAGGGATGGTGGGCAGGGTCGACGTTAGAAACCAGGTGTCATCTCAGCCTTGAATGCCAGGGAACCAAACATCCCACCACCTACCTCACCTCATGCCCAAGAGTTACAGTGGGCCAGAGGGAACGCACACATGTGAAAAGCCATCCTGTTTCTTTCAAACCCCACATAGGGCTGAGCAGGGTGCCAGGATGAGTGAATGGGAGGGTCTACAAAGACAATTAACTCGTACAGGGGAAGAGAGGATGTCAAGGCTCTGATATTATGTTGCCCAACGTAACATCCTTTTTCCCACAAACACTGAGCTCACTGTCCTGAAGCAGATATGTAACAGACATGGCATCACTCATCAGTCACAGACACGTGTAACTTGACATTTCATGTGACTGACAGCTACATTTTCTACAACCCTGAGGACACTTGGGAGCAAACCCCACAAGGCCAGCACAACTTCCCTGGCAGGGGGAGGGAGGGAATTGCATGCAAGGACCCTGGGCTGACAGCCTTCCTACAGGTTATCATTCATGCTCTGTGAGACCTGCTAGTTGTCGTTGTTCAGTGCCTAAGTCATGTCTGACTCTTTGCAACCAAATGAACTACAGCATGCCAGGCTTCCCTGTCCTATACTATCAGAGTTTGCTCAAATTCATGTTCATTGAGTCAGTAATACCATCTAAACCTTTTATCCTCTGTCATCCCCTTCTCCTGCCTTCAATTTTTCCCAGCATCAGGGTCTTATCCAATGAGTTGGCTCTTCAGATCAGGTAGCCAAAGTATTGGAATTTCAGTTTCAGCATCAGTCCTTCCAATGAATATCCAGGACTGATTTCCTTTACAATTGACTGGTTTGATCTCCTTTCTGTCCAAGGGACTCTCTAGAGTCTTCTCCAGCACCAAAGTTCAAAAGCATCAATTCTTCCATGCTCAACCTTCTTTATGGTCCAACTTTCACATCCATACATGACTATTGGACAAACCATACCTTTAACTATACAGACCACTGTCGGCAAAGTGATATCTCTGCTTTGTAATATGCTGTCTAGGTTTTTCAGTTTTTCTTCCAAGGGCAAGTATCTTTCAATTTCATGACCATGGTCAACATCCACAGTGATTTCAGAGCCCAAGAAAATAAAGTCTGTCACTGTTTCCACTTTTTCCCCATATATTTGCCATCATGGGATGGGATTGGATGCCATGATCTAGTTTTTTGAATGCTGAGTTTTAAACCAGCTTCTTTCACCCTCCTCTTTCACCTTCATCAAGAGATTCTTTAGTTCTTCTTTGCTTTCTGCCATTAGAGTGGTATCACCTGCATATCTGAAGTTGTTGATATTTCTCCCAGAAGTTTTGATTCCAGCTTGTGATTCATCCAGCCTGGCATTTCACATGATGTACTCTGCATATAAGTTAAATAAGCAGGGTGACAATGTACAGACTTGAAGTACTTCTTTCCCAATTTTGAACCAGTCTGTTGCTCCATGTCTAGTTCTTACTATTGCTTCTTGTCTTGCATGCAGGTTTCTCAAGAGGCAGGTATGGTGGTCTGGTATTCCCAGCTCATCAAGAATTTTTCAGTTGTTGTGACCCACACAGCCAAAGGTCTCCATGTAGTCAATGAAGCGGAAATAGATGTTTTTCTGGAATTTCTTTGCTTATCTATGATCCAACGGATGTTGGCAATTTGATCTCTGGCTCCTCTGTCTTTTCTAAATCCAGCTTGCACATCTGAGTGTTCTTGGTTCATGTACTGTTGAAGCCTACCTTGAAGGGTTTTGAATATTACCTACTAGCATAGAAATAAGTGCAACTGTGCAGTAGTTTGAACATTCTCTGGCATTGCCTTTCTTTGAGATTGGAATGAAAACTGACTTTTCCAGTCCTCTGGCAACTGCTGAGTTTTCCAAATTTGCTGGCATATTGAGTTTGCAGCAAACTAACAGCATCTTCTAGGATTTGAAAGAGCTCAGCTGGAATTTGATCACCTGCACTAGCTTTGTTTGTAGTGATGCTTCCGAAGACCCATTTGACTTCACACTCCAGGATGTCTGGTTCTAGGTGGGTGATCACTGCTGCTGCTGCTCAGTCGCTTCAGTTGTGTCTGACTCTGGGCAGCCCCACAGACGGCAGCCCACAAGGCTCACCTGTTCCTGAGATTCCTCAGGCAAGAACACTGGAGTGGGTTGCCATTTCCTTCTCCAATGCAAGAAAGTGAAAGGGAAGTCACTCAGTTGTCCGACTCCTAGCGACCCCGTGGACTGCAGCCTACCAGGCTCCTCCGTCCATGTGATTTTCCAGGCGTGAGTACTGGAGTGGGGTGCCATTGCCTTCTCCATATCACATCACTAGTTGTTAATATTTTCTTATTTCTTCTTGTTCAAGGTTCTGGTGTCTTTGGCAGTGGCCTGCAAGTACTTTATAAGTGTCAAACTCAAGAAATTCTCATACTGCAGAAACTGAGGGATTAAGAACACTCACTGCCCAAGATTAAGTAAGTTAACCTACCTAAGTAGTAGAGCAGATGTCAGACCCAACTCTGTTTTATTCCCAAATCTGTACCTGTGTACTAAGTCATTTCAGTCATGTCTAACTCTTTATGACCCTATGGACTGCTACCCACAAGTCTCCTCTATCCATGGAATTCTCCAGGCAAGAATACTGGAGTGGGTTACCATTTTCTTCTTCAGGGGATCTTCCCACCCCAGGGATCGACCCTTCATCTCTTATGTCTCCTGCACAGGCTTTTAACCACCAGCGCCACCTAGTTCAGTTCAGTTCAGTCTCTCAGTCGTGACCAACTCTTTGGAAGCCCCTTATTCCCAAAGCTGGGCTTTTATTCACAGCTGCAGTGTCTCTGAGGGAGAATAATCAGGCTTAAGGATGCCCATGTGTGAATACATGCATTTTTCTCCAGACTTCATTATTTATATTCAGAAAACTCCCAGATCTAACTCAGCTAATAACTGACAGCCTTTGCCATTACCGTACATCTTATTAAGCACCAGAGATTGAACAACGTTCCTGGGAATCTTGTCTGAGAACACCTTAAAACAGCAGACTTAAGGATCCATGGTCTGAATACACCTGAACAACATGCTAACCCACTGCAACCAAAGCCTGTGGCAAACATTGCTAGTTGATCACAGCAGCCTTTCAAACAGAATTTGCATGTGACTTCATCATTCAGGCACTGCTAAATGCAGAGTGGACTAGACCATTAAAAAGAATGAAATAATGCCATTTGCAGCAACATAGATGGACCTAGAGAGTGTCACATGAATGAAGTCAGACAAAGAGAAATATCATATGAAATCCTTTATATGTGGAATATAATAGGAAATTATACGAGTGAACTTACAAAACATAAACAGACTTGTGTACTTAGAGAACGAACTTACGGTTGCCAGGGGAAGAATGAGAAAAGATAGGGAGTTTCGGATGGACACGTACACAGTGCTGTATTTAAAATGGATAATCAACAAGTATCTACTGAGTAGCACATGGAATGTTAAGTGAGCCTGGATGGGAGAGGGGTTTGTAGTAGAATGGATACATGTATATGTATGACTGAGTTCCTTCATTGTTCACCTGAAGCCATCCCGTTTGTTTGTTAATTGGCTATACTCCAATACAAAATAAAAAGTTTAAAAACAAACAAAAAAGAATTGGCTAGAGAAACGCAATCAAACGCCATCCAGGTTTTATGCACTGCTCTGTAACTATTGCTATGGTCAATTTTGCAAAAATGTTCTCAATAAACCCATTATAATCAGCTGCATATTCATCATTCAGATGAAAATGTCAGCCTAATCTTCTAGAGGCAACTAGGAAGCAGGATCTGAAACGAAACCTCAGGACTTCAGTAGTCCTTCAGAGCACAAAGAAGCAGGTTATGCCTTCTGGCCACAGCAGTCAGACAAGTGAACTTACAAAACAGATGTCCTTACAAAACAGATGTATGGTAGCCTTCATTTTGCTGGTGGTTCCAGCAGTGATCTTAAGATATACTATCAGTTACTATCTAGAGAAAACAGCAGTGTTATTATTTATGGCACAGACACACCACCTAGAGAGAGAACATAGACAATTCCAATCAACTAGCCACCACATGTGGTTATCTGGGGTGTGGAGGAGGGGGGTATCTGGATTGAATTTAGTTTAACATTCCTGCAGCCTACTAGGGTACCAAAAATTCCAATATTCCACAGGGATGGGGCCAAAGTTTTCAGACCCTTCGGATGAAACACTGAGAAAATCCTGTACTGTTTCTTCATAAAAAAGGCCTCAGGAGGTGCCCTTCTCTTTACTTCTGTGTGGAGAGAAAATCTTAATCACATGTTCCTTCTGGAACAACCCCTCTTTGAATGTACCAGAGATCTGCTTTTTCCAACAAGACTATTGAATGACTCCAGCTCATGTGCACCCTCAAATCATAAAACATCTGAAGCCTTGTCTACACAGAAGACTGGATGGAGCTCATCACTTCCTCTTCTGCCTCCCCAGGTCCTACCGCGCTACCAAGTCACATCAGCAGAACGCCACACACCTGGACTCCACTGCTCCCCATCCATCAAAACACCTCACAAGACCAGACCTCACAGGAGTTCAGCTAGTTCTCTTGATGAGTGAAAACTTCTAAAGCTTTTATAAAACAGATGATCACTATCCTTTTGGCAAATAATTAGAATAAGTATCTCTTAAGCATTTTTTATTATTAGAAACAAAGCACACAAATGCCACAATAAAGGGAAAAAACTCCTTTGACTGGATGAATTTAGGTTTTTTCCCACTTGGTAGATACAAAGAACCATGGGACTCATTCTCTTCTTGGCTGGGTTTCTAGAAGGTTAAGTTGGTATTAATTTGTAACAATTATTCATGATTCGGGTCTCTGATATAAACATCTTCCTCCCTTATTTTTTGGCTATAGTTCCTATAACTTTTTAAAAAACATATAACAATTCTACTTTTATTTTTTGTTTTAATATTGATGAAATATGTACATTAATAATCAGATAAATTCAATTATTTCATATCTTTGATTACCTATAGAAGGATTAATCATAAAATGCATTCTCCATTATTATTATTATTATTTTTTGGCTGTACTGTGTGGAATTTTAGTTTCCCAACCAGGGATTGAAGTTGTGCCCCCTGCATTGGAAGCACAATCTTATCCACAGGATCACCAGAGAAGTTCCTGTCCCTCATTATTCTACAAGTAGGAAACTGATTGGGATAATAAACCAAATGCCTACCAAACAGATTCCCCATCCTGGGTGCTCCTAGGGAAATGGCTTTCATATCGCATCTCATAGAGCTATTCCCATATAGCATCATTTATATGAGTTTTGAGAAAGGACGGACCACAAACAGTGTGGTGATGATAAATAAAACTCCAAATACTGGTGATGATAAAGAATGAAGCTGAAAATAATAAGATTTATCTTTTCAATACATTTAACAGTTGCAACTTACTTGGACATGTAAATGAATGTATTTTTCAAATATATCACTTCTGACATACATTTCCTTAATGTCTCCTTTCCTTTTCTTAATCTTTTACTATCCTTGTCATCTCTAGTAGGAGAAGAAAAAATGTCATCTTCAGGACAAGAAAAACTCCCATTTTCCTTCTACATTAGTTCCAACATGATGAAATGTTTCATTTTTAAGGAAAGAATTTATAGAGTGGATAATCTGTTAGACAGTATGTCATAAACAAAACAGAATGGTCCCTGTCCTCACTGTGCTCACATTCATCTTCTTTGTGCTAAAATGCAAAGCTGCAGCTGACTTGCTAAGGGCCACACTGACTCACAGTGGCCATCATACTCAATTATATAATGTCAACTTAGTGAGAAGTTCCTGAAGATAGACTCTCTGGAATTTCAGGGGTATGGTTAATTACAGCATAAATGGAAGCCATCCTGCATTGCCATCCCAACCTGAGAGCCCCAGTACTCACCTGCAGATTCCAGGCGTTTCACATCTCGTGATGTCCTTAAGAAATACCACTGGACAACAAAGAAAATCATGCCAAAGGGAATCACAAGTATAGCAATCCAAGGAATCACAGCCACCATGACACCCATCACACCGATCACAAGTAGAAATGTCTGAAATGGCAAAAATACAGAGGGCTCCTTAGGAAGGACACTTTTCAAACTTTAATGGGGTGTTTTGTTAGGATTAAACTCCTTCACTCAAAAGACTTGTTGAAACAGTAAGGAATGCTTTTGCATCCTAAGAAATAAAACTATAGGAGGTCCTCATGATGTTTATTATATGACCCAAACACTATGATAAGAACTTTCTCAGTATTCCTGTTCACTTGCTAACTTGAGCCTGACTTTTTGTGACCCCATGGACTGCAGCACACCAGGCTTCCCTGTCCTTCACCATCTCCCAGAGTTTGCTCCAACTCATGTCCATTGAGTCAGTGATAACATTCAACCATCTCATCCTCTGTCATCCCCTTTTCCTCCTGCCTTCAATATTTCCCAGCATCAGGGTCTTTTCCAGTGAGTTGGCTCTTTACATCAGCTGGCCAAAGTATTGGAGCTTCAGCTTCAGCATCAGTCCTTCCAATGAAGAGTCAGGGTTGATTTCCTTTAGGATTGACTGGTTTGATCTCCTTGCTGTCCAAGGGATTCTCAAGAGTCTTCTCCTAACCACAGTTCAAAAGCATCAATTTCTCGGCACTCAGCTTTCTTTATGGTTCAGCTGTCACATCCATACATGACTACTGGAGAAACCATAACTTTGACTAGATGGACCTCTGTTGGCAAAGTAATATCTTCACTTTTAATACACTGTCTAGGTTTGTCACTGCTTTTCTTCCAAGGAGCAAACGTCTTTTAATTACATGGCTGTAGTCACCATCTGCAGTGATTTTGGAGCCCAAGAAAATAAATTCTGTCACTGTTTCCATCATTTCCCCATCTATTTGCCACGAAGTGATGGGACTAGATGCCATGATCTTTATTTTTTGACAGAGCTCCCACAATTAGGAGTCCAGAGGCATCAAGGGGTGAGTTTCTAGATGTCTCCCTCCCCAGGGGGACTGGCGGAGACCCATGAGGGGAGGGCTTCAGGCCTGACTCACACCTGTACCTCAGGACCTCAAATCTATCCCGTTTGTTGAAGGGACGGAGGAAGAGAGGGAAATATCCTCACCACCTCACACACACCTAACTCACAAACTTAAAATCCAAACAACCAGCGATATATCCTCAGACCCTACATTCCAGATGGACCTCTCTCCTGCTTCACTAAAACTCCTTCCAAAAGTAGCCTGTCTTCACCTCAACTCCATCCATGCCTCCTGGATTTGCAGCCCTTTGCAGTCTGGCCTCCTCCCATCTGAAGCCTATTCCAGGAGTCACCAGAAGGCTCCTGATTTGAAATCAACTGACAATTTTCCAGGGACTCACCCTGTTATTTGAGTTGAACAGACTCATCCTTCCTTGGCTACCCAACCTAATTCCTCCTTTCTCCCTATTCATTGTGTGTCTCCTCTCCTCCCCTTTCTCTCTGCTTTCTCTTTGAGTATCCAGGCTTCTTATCTTGATCCCTAAAAGTGCTTCACTCTCCCTGGGTTTTCATCTTCACAGATTCAGCTACTACCTGCTCAGTGAAAAATACACAGGCTTCTTGCTCATCCCAGGTCTCTCCCTCGAACACCAGACTCTTACTTCCAATGACCTGCAGGACGCCTCCACCTTCAACTTCAAGATAATTGAACTACAGGGCAGAGCTGGAATTGGAACTCAGTGAGGCTAGAATTTTATCTCCTCATTTCTGAGGCTGGATCCTACAGAAATCAGGTAGCATCTATCTCTGTCCTTCTACATGTCATGCAAAAATATGTGACTATTCTGATTATGACCACTAACTAACCATATACTAAGCACACGGAGGAAACCCAACCTTGGCTTAGCTAGTCATTAACAAAGATACAGAGCCTTTCACAAAATCTGTTCAAAGTTATTCACAATCACTGTTAAAATATAACACTGTTTTTAGGGAAGATTTGTTTCTGGGGATAAACTATGTAGTTAAACTCAGCAGGATGCACTTATAAAATAAGTTTGCTAACCTAACTGGGAGGAATGAATGAATGAATAAATAAATAAATAAATAAATAAATAAATAAATAAATAAATAAAACCCACAGATTACGTGCCTAAAAGCAACTCCCAGCAGAAAAGTATCCCAGACTCCGGCATCTGGTGGCAGAACGGAGAGGAGTGGGCAGCATTGTTTAGGGTAAGGACCGGGCCTGAGTGCCCTGAAGGCAATCAGAGGGAGCTTTTGTGAGATACCAACTTAAACTGTGGGACAGCAAAAGAGAGAGAGAAAATTAACTGGCCAGAACACACTGCCAGCCATTCGCAGAACAAAGGGTCTGGGCAAGTCCAGAGGAGCTAGCCGGCTGCGGACCGGCCCAGCCCCGCCGGGGGCAGGAGGCAGGGGGGAGGGGAAAGGGGCAAACTCAGTCCCAAAGACGTCATATCCTACCACACTGCAAACAGGCCTCCAGTTTCTAACCAAAGACTTCCTGAGATTCTGGATAGTCGACATCCACTGGGAGGGTCGCAGCTAAACACAGGGCGCACGCACCCAACCAGGCGCGGGCGGAAACTAAGGCTGGGGCCGTGGAGGGGAGAAGGCGCACCGCACCCAGAGAGAGTGCGCCTGTCAAGCTCCTGGCTGCCTGAGCTGCTCGGGCCAGGGAAGGCACAAAACGCAGGCACAACCAAGTCCGCACTTTTGTCGAGTACCCGAAAACTGGAACCGCAAGCAATGGCAGGGCACGCTCCATATAGAGCAGCCGGGAGCCTGAGCAGCCTAGACGGGGAAAACAGCACCCCCGCCTCCCCGCAGTGCGACTGAACTAGCGAACCTGAAAAAGAGACCGCCTCCGCCTGCCTGTGTCAAGGCAGAAATTAGGCACTGAAGAGACAGGCAAACAGAAGCCAAATAAACAAAGGGAACTGCTTCAGAAGGGACTGGTGCAACAGATTAAAATCACTGTAGATAACACCGACTACACCGGAAGGGGCCTATAGATATTGAGAAGTGTAAGCTGGAATGAGGAGCTATCTGAAGCTGAACTGAACCCACACTGACTCAACAGTTCCAGAGAAATTCCTAGATATATTTTTACTTTTTTTTTTAATTAAAAAAAATGTTTTTTCTTTTCTTTTCTTTTTTATTTTTTCTCTTTTATTTTCATTTAAAATTCCCTATTACTCCCCCATTACTCCTTAACTTTCATTTTCATATATTTTTATGATTTTTTTAATTAGCGAAAAAAATTATTTTTCTTGTTTTTTTCTTTTTTTCTTTTTTTCTTATTTTCTTTTAAAGTCCTCTATGACTCCTCTACTACTCCTTAAGTTTCATTTTCATTTCACTATAACCTTGCAAAAAAAGAAAGAAGCCCTATTTTTATTTTAATTTTATTTATTTATTTATTTTTGAGAAGCCCTATTTTTAAATTGAACTTCATATATATTTCTAAAATTTTTTGTGTTTTTGTTTTTGTTTTTAGCATTGTATTTTTAAGAGTCTAACCTCTACTCTAGATTTTTAATCTTTGTTTTTCAGTATGTGATATAAATTTTGGACATATAAGAAGCCAATATTCAGTTCCCATTTTTACTCAGAAGGGTGTTGATTACTCTCTCCCACTTTTGACTCTCTGTTTTCTACCTCAGAACACCTCTGCTTCCTCCTTTCCCCTTCTCTTCTCAATCCAGTTCTGTGAATCTTTGTGGATGTCTGGGCTACGGAGAACACTTTGGGAACAGACAACTGTGTAGATCTCTCTCCTTTGAGTCCCCCTTTTTCTCCTCCTGCTTATCTCTATCTCCCTCCTACCTCTCCTCTTTTTCATGTAACTCTGTGAACCTCTCTGGGTGTCCCTCACGGTGGAGAATCTTTTCACCATTAACCTAGAAGTTTTATTATCAGTGCTGTATAGTTGGAGAAGTCTTGAGACTACTGGAAGAATAAAACTGAAATCCAGAGTCAGGAGACTTAAGCCCAAAACCTGAGCAGAAAACTCCTGACTATATGGAACATTAAGCAATGAGACCATTCAAAAGCCTCCATACCTACAATGAAACCAACCACCACCCAAGAGCCAGTAAGTTTCAGAGCAAGACATACCACGCAAATTCTCCAGCAACGCAGGAACATAACCCTGAGCATCAACTTACAGGCTGCCATAGTCACACCTAACATATAGACCCATCTCAAAACTCATTACTGGGCACTCCATTGCACTCCAGAGAAAAGAAATCCAGTTCCATACACCAGAACACCGATGCAAGCTTCCCTAACCAGGAAACCTTGACAAGCCAATCGTCCAACCCCACCCACTGGGTGAAACCTCCACAATAAAAACGAACCACAGACCTCCAGAATACAGAAAGCCCATTCCAGACACAGCAATCTAAACAAGATGAAAAGGCAGAGAAATACTCAACAGGTAAAGCAACATGAAAAATGCCCACCAAGTCAAACAAAAGAGGAGGAGATAGGGAATCTACCTGAAAAAGAATTTAGAATAATGATAATAAAAATGATCCAAAATCTTAAAAATAAAATGGAGTTACAGATAAATAGTCTGGAGACAAAGATTGAGAAGATGCAAGAAATGTTTAATAAAGACCTAGAAGAAATAAAAAAGAGTCAATTAAAAATAAATAATGCAGTAAATGAGATCAAAAGAACTCTGGAGGGAACCAAGAATAGAATAACAGAGTCAGAAGATAGGATAAGTGAGGTAGAAGAAAAATGGTGGAAATAAATGAAGCAAAGAGGAAAAAAGAATCAAAAGAAATGAGGACAACCTCAGGGACCTCTGGGACATTGTGAAATACCCCAACATTCGAATCATAGGAGTCCCAGAAGAAGAAGACAAAAAGAACAGCCATGAGAAAATACTCGAGGAGATAATAGCTGAAAACTACCCTAAAATGGGGAAGGAAATAGCCATCCAAGTCCAAGAAGCCCAGAGAGTCCCAAACAGGATAAACCCAAGGTGAAACATCCCAAGACACATATTAATCAAATTAACAAACATAAAACACAAAGAACAAATATTAAAAGCAGCAAGGGAGAAAAAACAAATAACACACAAAGGGATTCCATAAGGATAACAGCTAATCTATCAATAGAAACCCTCCAGGCCAGAAGGGAATGGCAGGACATACTTAAAGTAATGAAAGAGAATAACCTACAACCCAGATTATTGTACCCAACAAGGATCTCATTCAGATATGAAGGAGAACTCAAAAGCTTTACAGACAAGCAAAAGCTGAGAGAATTCAGCACCACCAAACCAACTCTTCAACAAATGCTAAAGGATCTTCTCTAGACAGGAAACACAAAAAGGCTGTATAAACGTGAACCTAAAAAAAAAAAGTAAATGGCAACAAGACCATACCTATCAATAATTACCTTAAATGTAAATGGGTTGAATGCCCCAACCAAAAGACAAAGACTGGCTGAATGGATAGAAAAACAAGACCCCTATATATACTGTCTACAAGAGACCTACCTCAAAACAAGAGACACATACAGACTAAAAGTGAAGGGCTGGAAAAAAATATTTCATGCAAATGGAGAACAAAAGAAAGCAGGAGTCGCAATACTCATATCAGATAAAATAGACTTTCAAATAAAGGCTGTGAAAAGAGACAAAGAAGGACACTACATAATGATCAAAGGATCAATCCAAGAAGAAGATATAACGATTATAAATATATATGCACCCAACATAGGAGCACCACAATATGTAAGGCAAACGCTAACAAGTATGAAAGAGGAAATTAACAGCAACACAATAATAGTGGGAGAATTTAATACCCCACTCACAACTATGGATAGATTAACGAAACAGAAAATTAACAAGGAAACACAAACTTTAA
This sequence comes from Hydropotes inermis, assembly GCA_020226075.1. Classification (NCBI taxonomy): domain Eukaryota; kingdom Metazoa; phylum Chordata; class Mammalia; order Artiodactyla; family Cervidae; genus Hydropotes; species Hydropotes inermis. Next base: position 58,529 of record JAGTXW010001509.1, read on the forward strand.
ATGACACAATGGACCAGCTAGACCTAACTGATATCTATTGGACATTTCACCGCAAAATAACCAACTTCTCCTTTTTCTCAAATAAACACGGAACCTCCTCCAGAATAGATCACATCCTGGGCCATAAATTTAGCCTTGGGAAATTCAAAAAAATTGAAATCATTCCAGTCATATTTTCTGATCACAGTGCAGTAAGATTAGATCTCAATTACAGGAAAAAAAAAATGTTAAAAATTCAAACATATGGAGGCTAAATAACACGCTTCTGAATAACCAACAAATCACAGAAAAAATCAAAAAAGAAATCAAAATATGCATAGAAATGAATGAAAATGAAAACACAACAACCCAAAACCTATGGGACACTGGAAAAGTAGTGCTAAGGGGAAGGTTCATAGCATTACAGGCTTACCTCAAGAAACAAGAAAAAGTTAAATAAATACCCTAGCTCTACACCTAAAGCAACTAGAGAAGAAAGAAATGAAGAACCCCAGGGTTAGTAGAAGGAAAGAAATCTTAAAAATAAGGGCAGAAATAAATGCAAAAGAAACAAAAGAGACCATAGCAAAAATCAACAAAGCTAAAAGCTGGTTTTTTGAAAAGATAAACAAAATTGACAAATCGTTAGCAAGACTCATTAAGAAACAAAGGGTGAGGAACCAAATCAACAAAATTAGAAATGAAAATGGAGAGATCACAACAGACAACACTGAAATACAAAGGATCATAAGAGTTTACTACCAGCAGCTCTATGCCAATAAAATGGACAACTTGGAAGAAATGGACAAATTCCTAGAAAAGTATAGCTTTCCAAAACTGAACCAGGAAGAAATAGAAGATCTTAACAGACCCATCACAAGCACGGAAATTGAAACTGTAATCAGAAATCTTCTAGCAAACAAAAGCCCAG